>VVAS01054488.1:0-13541 GCA_015103295.1 Ptychochromis oligacanthus
TTTTTTTGTACTTCTGTTTTGTGTGCTTTTGCAGGGTTTTTCTATTTGCCTGTGTTTTCTTAAGTTGCAGTGTGTTTGACCTCTCAGGGCTACCATATAAGTGAGCTCTTGATCCCTTAAAACAATGAAAACAACATTTTGTCCTGTTTCTGTAACAGTTGTATATGCCATGATCTCAAAATTCCAACAATTTTTTTGAAACTATATGCTTCTCCTGTTGGAAGATTAAAATACATTTCATCTCTGCACAAGGACCTTGAAAGGTCAATTTTGAATAAATGAGAAAGGCACCCTTGTGTTAGTGAGTCAGGGGATCCACTGCCATGAGGGGGGATGAATAGAGGCTTTGGTACCCTATGTGACGGGAAAACATTGGCATGAACCAACCACTGATTGTCAGGCACAAGCAATCTCCATACACAGTATGCTGAAATAACCTTGATGGTGGAAACTGAATTTGATTTAGCAAAAAGAAATAAGTGATGGTGTATTTTGAACAGGATTTCCATAAGGTAATAGGCTGCACAGTGAGACACAAATAGGATTCCAATTGTCCCATTAGCCCTGATGAAATCAGGAAAATGTCTGGGCTAAACATCCAGAACTGATTGAAGGGAACGTCAGAGGAATTATAGTTATTTCTGACCAGAAGTATTAGATTTTGTGACAACAGCTGAAAAGAGGCCTTGCATTAATATATTCTTGGTATGGTTGAAAAAACATCATTTTGAGGTTAAGCACACACCACTGGGATTAATATCCCACATTAATCTGTTTTTTGTATGGTGAGCGGTTTTGACCAACTGAGCATTTAGACATACTAAGTATTTTGCCTTTGACTGTGCTCATTTTATTTCCCTGTCATCCGTTAGAACTAAAGTAACCCAGATTTAGAAAAATACCTTCCACGGCTTCATAAAAATGCAACACTGCCCATAAGTCTCCAAGACAAACTGCAGGAGGTTGCGGTAATTCCATAAAAGCAAGTGTGAGAGGAGGCAGCCATTTCATTGGAGAAGAAAGAAACAAACAGCTTTTCATTTGTTTGTTGGCATCTAAAAGTTTAACACCATTCTGCTTTCTTTTTTCTTCAGTAGGCTTCAGACTCATTTAAGAGGTATGGAAGTTTTCAACTTTCTCAGCAAAATTTGAATAGTGGAAGACATTGGCTAGGAGTCAGGATTTTAAGTGTTATTGAAGACATTACACTGGAGTCTTATTGAAGTTATGGTGGCACTGTGAGAGGGTTCCTATTTTAATTCAGATTGAGGAATAAAGGAAGAGTGATTTAGCCCGGCAGGAGTCACAGGATAAATTTTTGACATAATGTCACTTCGTCTCAGGGCGTGTCATTTCCATTAGAAATGACAAGGCAGTTAGCAGTTAGTTGAGAGAGAGAGAGGAAAACGAAGGGAGAGATGTGTGGGTGAGAAAAAGCAGGATCATATTTGAAGGGTGGAAAAAAGGAAGTGTTTGCCGAATGAGAGAGAAACAGTTGTTTGATCAGCCAGCAGTGAGGGAGTTGCCGCAACTCTAGAAATTCATTACTCATTTGTTCCATTGTCAGTCTGATGAGGAAGTGAACAAAATAAAGCTGTTCAATCTTTACTGTTTGTTCGAAAAACAAACAAGAGCTATACTGTGATCAGAAGGCATAGTGCAGCATTTTCCTCCAGGATTCTGTTTTGAAACGTACCGTAGTCTTCCTGGCTTCTTGTAAAATGCAGGTTAATCTGTTGCAGAGGAGCAAGGTGGGATATTGCCTCATTTGTCAGGAAAACATTTATGAGTTTTAATCTCATACTTCCATTTTTCCTGTTGTATTGATCCATTTTGTACCATCTGCAAGCTTTGTGAATGGATTGAGCTACCATGCAAACAGAAAATGTGGTGTCCCAACATCAGTGCGGTGATCAATGGCAGAGACAGCCCGGGTCAACAGTTTCGATGCCTGTGTTTACTGAGGCAAAGTATTGAAAAAGAGATGGGCTGGTGGAGTAGAGGGTGCAAACTAGAATCAATACAACAGCTATCATCATTTGCAGGGTTTATTAATGACTTTGCCCCTAGCTGGGAAAGAGAATAACACTCACTTGCATTTGGGCAACCAGCACTTCAGCGTTTATGCAGCTGGCTTCCTATCAATCATCACAGTGTAAGTTGCTCTCAGCAGTGGTCTGGCTACCTCTACTCACCTCATCAAAACGACCCTCTCAATCATGCAATGAATGGCATCAATTATGAGACCGAGCTGCCAAGATATACAAATGATTTAGAGTGGGTCAAAGTCTAAAGGCAGGCAAAAGTGACTGCCCAAGGCAGAGTTTAATTTACTTTCTTTCTTTACTGGATGCAGCTCAATAGACGTTTGTTGCATTTTAAAAGGTATGTGTTCCTGTTTGTGACTGACAAAGACATCATTCACACCGGATAAAGCCATAAGGCAGTGAGTGTTTCCACCAATAGGTGCTTCCTATCCTGGTGGTAGTCTGGAAATTTCCCTTCGGTAAAAAGCTTTCCTGCTACAAACCGTGTCATCTCCTACATCAGACAGGAAAGAAAAACACATGGTGCTTTTCATGGCAGATGAATTGTTTCTACAGGATGTGGCAGCTCTGAAGAATAGGGAGTATATTCAGTCAAATATGCCAGTGTAAAGCAAATGAACAAATCCATTTTTCCTACTGTCAGATAAAACTGTTCAGCGCTGGTAATAGATGAATAAAAAAAAGACAAAGGGTCTGCTATTTTAAGAGTTCAGAGAAAAAAAAAAAATATTAGAACGATTTATTATTAATACAGAGGAAGAGATATGATTAAAAATGTATTTAAACAATGTAGTTAAATCTATAAGACACTGACTAAAAGCAATGATATAAACCCGTAATAGAATAATGTTGAAATTTCAAAACAAAAGAATGATGGCAAGAATATTGAAAGTTATCCACTCTTGAGTCTCTGCACAGATTAGAGTGTGGTGCTTGCCTTAAGGTATGTTACCATGTCCATGGGATTAGCCCACTTTAATGGAGCTCCCACTGCACTGACCCAGAGACTTGAAATTGTAGCCCTGCTTGACAAAGTCTCCTCCACAGGCCAACTAACCACATCTAGGATTACCATATTTGGACCTAAAGCTCAGAAGTGTGCTGACATGAATAGCAGAGCAGAGATCTAGGAGTGATCCTCCTGCTTCTTTCTTGTACAGTCATCTTTTTGCTGCAGTGTAAGGCATTCCCTTGTCTGAGACTTCAGTAAATCTGCTGCACCTGCAGCAGAATAATGATGCAAGAATATATTTAGCAGTCCAAGAGAAGTCTTTTAAGGTGTATTCATTTAGTGCACTAACACTGTCATTCCAATCATTTGACAAGCCACACAAGGCAAAGACTTTAATTAAGGACAACAGATAACATGATAAAATAAAATTGTGGGTCTTTGATTCACATATCTTTTTTAGTATAAGAACATCCTTCATTCAAATAATTTAGCATAATTGGAGTCATATGTTATTCATTTTATGTTTGGACTGTATTTCTCCGTCAAGTGTTCTTTTATTGTAAGACTGTGAGATGAACAATGTGTGCACTCAGCTGTGAATTCTCCACAGAATTCCTGACAAGGCTTGAAAGATAGAGCAGGGATGAAATAGTCAGATCTCCATGTGTTTCATTGTGGAAGAGGAATAGCTGGCCTTACATGCAAAGAGGGAATCCTTTTTTGTAAATAATTCCAGTTATTTGTCACTTACTGTAAAGTTAAAGATCATATAAACCAGTTTGCAAATAAATAAATGGAAATGTTTTGGAGTGCAATGAAACTATTACATTTTTTAAGAAGGGTGGCATGTTGTGAACGTTATGTCCAGAGAACAATGCTGGCTTCATAAGTTAGTAAGTTTAACTAATATTTAAGAAGACACTGCACATATTTAATTCCCCATTTTTAACAAAGCCTCTGCAAATCTGTTTTGCTCATTAGTTAATCCAAATTATCTTTGAATACAATGCTCATCCACTTATCCCCTTCAGTCATAATATTTATATTTACAACTTTATGCATACTAAACACAAATTAGCACATTAAAATAAACTGGGCTGCCTGAGTGGTTGATATGCCATGACTTCAGGAAAACATTAAAAAATATTCCAGTAGGGAACCCTGAGGCCCCTGGCAAATTAAAGTCACATCATTATCTAACTTTATTCATATTGTTTATACCATAAGAAATTAGTGGAATTTTGTCTGTAAGGAATGAGTGAGAACTTTCTAGCTGAGGGCACTTGCTGATGTGGAGTGCAAAAAAATAAATTAATTAATCAAGTGGGGTACAGCAGTAGCCTCAAGGTCAAAGAATCCGGCTTATAACCGAAAGTTTCCCAGTTTAAAGACCTTCTTGAGCAGGAAGAGGCTATAGGGGGCTTAATTGACTTTGTAACTACTGTCAGCATGTGCCTGAGCAAGGCGCTGAAGCCAGATTCTTTAGCCCTGAAGCTAAGGCAAGTATAACATTATTACAGTAAAATATATGCATGTATAAAATTTAAGCTCTTGGCACACTGTAAGCACACCAGTGCTTGTGTAGTTGACTCAGTGGAGATGCACTATGGAGGTATTGGACAGCTCCCATGTGCAAATGTGTGAATGTCTGCATACCTGAAGTCAAGTGAGTTTTATTTATGCAGCCCAAAATCATGAATCAGCCTTTGAAAGACTTTGAAATCTGTACAACATCCTCAGCATCCTCCATCATTAGGCCCTGGATTCAGATAAAAGAAATCCCAAGGAAAACCCTACAATGCAGAAAAAAGGAAGAGCAACATGTCAGACAAGCAATAATGCTGTAAATACAGAGTACAGAGAAATGCTTATTTAATTATAACATGTTGAAGCACAGTAAAATAATACCATAACTATAACACCATAAAAGTTTACAATAAACTGCACCTTTGTCTAGAAATTTGCTTGTGAAAATATGAAGGTATGTTTGGATCAAAAACACCTGGGGGCATTGCAGATGATAAAGAGAATTTACACTCATGTATATACACAACCAAACCACCACAGCTTGGGCTCTGCAAGACCTCTGAAGATATGCAGTTTTATTTTCAACACATTAGCAGCAGATCTTTTAATTATACCCCAACAGCTGTCATCCCTGACATCCAACACGGGCGAGAAATGACTGTCCACTTAATGTCTGATGTATCAAAGACATTGACGTGTGTGAGATAATTATTATTTACTTTGAATGCCATCTGTGAGTGGTCCTAAGGTTTTGGCTCATCAGTGTATATTTGCACCAGTAAATGTATTTTTATGAATGTACTTTTCTTGTACACAAATGTGAAACTGTATGTGCCATGTTCTCATGGTCACTTAAATATTTTCATAAAAAGCGCGCACACACACACACACATACACACAGTATTGTTAAACGTTAAGGGACCATGTTTGCAAACACATTGTGAAGTGTTGTTATGCTTTCAAAAAAACCCTCTTGTGACCATGCAAAAATATAAAATATGCAAAACATGTTTTTCAGTTAATTAAAAATAAAAGGGATATCAGTGCAAAACTAGTACAAACACTTTACAGATGATTAATTATAATGAACTGAAGGTCAGGCTTTGTAAAGGATAAAGACTGCTGTGTTTATTTGTGTACAGCACTCTGATATTTATTGACATTTTGTCAGAAGAAAAACATTTTTGAATAGTGCAGAATCAGGAATGCTGCATTTGCAGAGAAAAGGTTGCAGCATGAGATCAGGGAAAATTATATCACTGTCGCTCTGAATTCTTTTCATCTTTCTACTTTGATGCAAAATTGGTTTGGTGCAACCAAGCACTTAACAACATCACAGGATGTGTGAAATATTTTCCTTTCTGCACACAAAGCAGTGAATTCTAAAATCCTGTTTTGGGGATTGTTTTGTATTTATTTGTTTATTTATTGTGAGCGACAACACAAACGTCTCTTTTTAATGTTCTCTCTTAAGATCTGTTTGTACAATGGCTATTTACCAAAGACAATTTAGAAGTAAAAGGATTTAGAGACTTTCTTTCAATAATGAATAACTAAGAAATCATCTGAAATCGTTTTGGAGGACAAGCTAACACTTAATAAAGACATTCAAGGAATGTAAATAAGTTCTGTCTATATTTATTTTAGCAGAATATTATATTCTGACATTACCTCATCCACATGAAACACTCAAATAAGCACAGTGAGTTAAGAAGTACGTTATTAAACCAAATTACTTAAGCAAAAACAAAATATTACCACCATTTAACAGAAGGAAAGGGGCCTCTCTCTTTCAGCAAGATTATTGACGGGTTTTTATGCCCTATTAGTTCTTCTGCTGGGATCACTAGTTGACTCTATTTTGGTAAATCGGATGAATATTGGCAGGGGCATGCTGGTCAGCTCCAAATGTGTGATCATTTCAACACAAAGAAACCAGGGTAAAAGTGACTTCATTTTTTTTTTTATTTCTGATCTAGTCTAATGAGGCCAGCAGGTAGAGTGAACTTCCATTTTTTTTCCACTGCTGAACATTTGGCTGTTAATTGTACACATCTGAGCTGCGAGAAGAAGCCCGGCTCTGTTTGTCTGTCCTCCAGTCAGCTCCTAAATGCAGGAAAAACACAACATTTTATTTCAGTATTACAGTTAAAATTAATAAGCCATGCCACCAACATAAATTCAGTAGCCAGGAGAAAAAAAAATGTATGTGCAGGCCAAGGAGCAACCTCCAGAGCTTAAAAATGAAGCCAACATGGAAGTGGCTAAAACTGCAGTTACTTTAGGTGTCACTTGAGGCTGGCTCCAAAAGGGAGTCGGTCCCCATAGACTCCTGTGTTAACATATACAACTTTACAGCATTGAAAAGCATATTGACACCTTGGTACAGAATAAGTTTAAATAAGTTTTTGGTCTCTATGCATAATTTCCCCCATCATAATAACTCTGAGTGGGGTGATTTTTTTTTTATAAACATCCAGTTGGATAATTTAGTTTAGGGGTGTAGCTTTGTTGATTGCCAGGTGCCCCGACACAGGCTGCTGGAGCAATCAGAGTCTGCTGGGCCTCATCCACTACTTTGAGTCATTACACTGGACTTCTTCACTTTCTGTGTGTGTTGTTTTTTTAATGGATTATCTTGCTAATATTATGGCTTCCTGTGTGTTACAGGCCATCCCAAGAGTTTGTGCTTCAGTTTTGGTGATAATTCTAATGTTTTATTAGTTTGTAACTTAGCACTAATTGGCCACTATTTGTGTCTGTGTGTTGCACCTGTACAGTTTATGAATGCAGCTTGTTACCCGAGTTTGTTAGAGTTAGCTGATAAATTCACACTCTGCCCTTCATCCATATAAGGTAACTTCTGGCTTTAAAAGATCAGCACGGCAACGGCCAAAATGCTGATGTTGAAGCTTCAAAAGGTGGAGACCAAAATCAGTGGGTGGCATCACGGTGGCTACTGTTTATGGTACATGCACTGATTAGGATTTTTTCTCTGAATACAGTGCATATCTGATCATAGAAATCCATATATCTTATGATATTTTACTATGTACTAAAGTATTGGACTGACTGATCAGATCACCCTACAATCCCTAAAAGCCTCACTGGAAGCACGGCTACAAATCAAAATAGTCTGGCTGCCTGAGCATAATCACTGGCGACCTGAATAAAGTACCTCACAGATCTGTTAATCCAGGATAACCCATAAAATTCAAAGAGAGTCTGACTATGTTGAACTCTCTTAATGTGCCAGGTCCCCTTCTGTTGCTGGCAAAATCACTATAAAGCTCTGTTCATGTTGGAGTAAAAGACTTGCCAAAATACCTTTGTGGGTATTCTGTGTTGAAATGGCTGACTATCGTTCTGTTGGTTTTCTTGCTGGAACATTTAACAGCTTTCCCATGTATGCACCCATTGTTAGTGTAAATCCAAATACATTTAAACAGACAAGGATAAAGGAGGATCAAGTTTTCACAGAACATCCTGATCAGCATCTAGAGGATTTCATTAGAGAAGATCTTCCAACAGTGGAGTTGTTTTTATGGAGTAATTTTGAGGAGTGGAAACAAGGGTCCAATTATTTTGGGCACTGACAATGTGGTCAAAAAAAATAAAAACTGCATATTTAAATCAACAATCTCAGAAAGACTCCCTCCAAAAAGAACATTTGTTGCTTCACAAATTCACTCTTTATTGCATACTGTTGTATGATGTTAAATTAAATTTATTTTACAATTTGTAATTTCATTCCATATTTTGTCCACTCTTAAAACTTCCCATAGATTTCCTATGGGAAAATCACACTTTCAAAACACTAATTTTAGCAAGTTGTTGTTTTTTTTAGGGGTATTTATTTTTATGTGTTCTTTGATCAGTGTTACATGATTATTTGGAACCACTGTAATTTCCATGATTTCATGGAGGAAAAAACCCTGAACCCTGAACCTTGAAATAACATTGTTTGGGTGATGTGAACTCCAGCAAAATTTAATTGTTTAAATTTAAATAATTTAAATGTACTAAATAAGAGTGCAAAATGTTTATTATAGCATCTTTTAATGTAAAAATACTACAGCCTTTAACAATAGTCTAAACCAAAAGTGTTTGAGAGAATTTATGTTTATGCTTTTTGCCTCTGGGGAGAAACTAAGCTGTTTATTGCTTCACATCATAAACCTATGTCAGAAACCTCCTCAGAGTCCTAACCAAGAATAACAAAGAGCTCTTTAATAAAAAAAAAATATTCTTAGCAAAATTTATTTCATGAACACGAATCATCCCAAAGGCTGAAGTAGATATATAGCTCTCAGAAAGATGGGAAAATCCTCAACAATAGCGCATCCTTAAAAGCTCTCAATGCATGATCCTGCAACAATAACAACAAAATCTTGTAAACAACTCCCACACTGGGCAGTCAGTCTTTTGCAGCTTCAAATTGTTGATATTTATAAACATACTGAAAAGGTACTCAGTTTTGTGTTGTTTTTTTTCCAGCCCACATTTATGTCTTTTTCTACAGGGACTCCAGAGCAACAGCAAATTAGTAAAACAAAACACTTGACTGTTTTCCTTCTTCTTCTTTTTTGTGTGTTTCCTCAGCAGACAGGATTTTGTACTACATGAATTCACAAATGATGTTTATATCACCTTCCCACATCAGTGTGCCCGCTGAAGCGGCATTCTATAAATCAAATGAAACACTGTTGGCATTACATCATAAAAAACTTCTCATAGGGTGATAAAAAACAGGCAAATCAATCAGTCAATTAGAAGATGAAAACAGCTGCTGCTGTTGTGTTTTGTCAGCATTTAACTGGTGAGGAGGTGATGATGGTAAATGTACAGAGGTCATTCATCTCCTGCAGCAGAGGCTTTCTTTGGAACAGTTGTGGGACTAATTTCAAGGGCAAGAGGCTGATGGGAGTTGGGGATTGAAGAGTTTTTGAAAAGGGGGAACAGACTTATTATTAGGCCATTTTGAAAATGCTTTGCTCCACGTATCAGTCTTGAGGTTTCACTTATTTTTCCACTGCTTTGCAGATTTTTATGACAGTTTTCCTCCAGGTCTGCATTCATTATGTATAACAGAATGGTTGATACGATTTCTATCACCCAGTATAATGAATTGCAAAATGGGTGTGTTTGTTGTCCGCATATTTGGCCAAACCTCTGCATTTGTGATGCTGTAGCTCTGTTATCTCTCAGGCCTGGCAGCTTAAGGGCTTGGATTTTCCTCTTCGGAAGCTCCTATGCTCCCAGGCAACAGGTTCCTCTAATGATGGGAAATTATGCTTGTGGTATGTCAATTATGGTGCAAAAATACTCCCGAGCAGCTGTGTATCATTTCTGGAGGCTTAGCATTTCTCTCGTAAGAGGTTTTCCGTAGTATTGCAGTTCCCTTCACACTCACAGCACCTCTCACAATAGCACCAATAAAATATTAAGCATAAAAGTATACAAATGTTTTCTGAATTCACTCTACAAAACCTCCTCTCAATAAAACAACAAATTGCTCTTCTCTCCCGTGAAGTAATTCACAATTTTACAAGACAAACCAGTGTAGCCAGATTTGTGAGTGAGCCATGTGTGATCGAACAGAGCTGATTTATAAAGTAGCACTGGCCTGTGAAGACCTATTAACTAATCATTGTCAGCCTGCCACTCCAGATGACCTCCTCTCCACAGAAACATAGAGAAAGAGCAGTTAAGTGAAATTTGAAAGCAGTAGGAGCCTGCTGTTAGGCACCCTCCTCCATATGTTGCTTGTATTTTCCACCCCTTTTAATTAGTAGCTTTTGAAGGTAAGCAGGGGTTCTTTTTGCACAGTGCAGGTCAAAGGTGTGAAAAACAAACTCTCTGGAAGAGGCCCAGGCTGTCCAGACTGAACCAACAGGAATATTCCAGTTGTCTCTCAGTTTGAATGTAAAAAAAGAAAGTAGGTTCTTTTTTTGTAATGAGAACTGCAGTGAATAAATAATATGTACCTATGTAACAAGTGATGATTTTTATTATTAGTTTTATGATTAGTTAAAGCACCATCTGTTTATTAATCTTTCAGGCTTTTTGGGGAGAAACTCTCCACAATAGACTGCACATCAAACATGTGACCTTCTCCACTCTGGCCTTACAAATCTAATATTTCAATTATGTATACATTTGTATACACTTGAAGACTTGTTTTCTGTCCACCTCATGCTCATAATGCCAAATGCTGTTCTATGTCCTGTAACTAGTCGGTAACTAGGACAAGCAAAATTCACTCCATGTACCAGAATGATATTGCTTAAAATAGATGCCTAATTAAGTTGTGGGCCAATATAACACCACATGTGTGGTGGCACCTCATATGTTAAAATCATGTGCCACCACACTCTAATCTTGAGTCTTTCTAAAAATGCTGGAGATTTTACATACAGTAACTGACATTACTGCAGCCGTTCTTTTTTTCCCTAAACTGAGTAAAATAATTATGTTTTGTTTTTTTTGTTTTTTTTAATCTACCCATATCACTAATATGAACTTTGATGGTCTTTGTGGCTGCAGCATCACCACCTGGGCATAGGTTTCCATCACAGCAAAGCTTCTTTTTTACTTTTCACTGGCATTTCTTCTGTGGTGCAAATAAATGATTTTAGCACATTATGTGCCTGAACTGAAGAATGTGGTGATTATGAACAGGTTTGTACTGATGAGTGCAGGGTAAAAGTTATGGCATAATGTATATCTACAGGGTTGGCACAGTGGTTCCAATGGTTAGCATTGCCCTCACAGCAAGAGGGTCCTGGGTTGTAATCCACTGGCCAGCTGGGGCCCTTCTATGTGAAGTTTGCATGTTCTCTCTGTGCTTGCATAAATTCTCTCTGCATGCTCTGGCTTCCTCACACACTCCAAAGAAATGCATGTTAGGAAAATGGATGGATGGTATATCTACAGATTATACTATATTCAAATATTATATTCAAATATTATTCAAATATTATATAATAATCTCCACAGGTTTTAGGATGTAAAATATTCATCTTTTAATGTCAATTTATGTAGTTTTTCCACATAAATTTTCAAATGCATCATCAATAAACATCCTCAAAAATCAGTACATTTATTAAAATTTGCAGCCGTTGAATATCAATATGGCCTTCTAATATCTTCTAACCTTCTGCAGTATGAAGGTCAAGCACTCAAATGAAGCAACAGTAAGCAAAACAGATTAAGTGGACAGGTAGTGTGACACGTCAAAGTAATTATTAAAATGACCAATTCTAAATAATTAAATAATAGATTGTCACCATTTTGTTGCTAGTGATAAATTTGGAGTTGCACTGGGAGGCCCTTTTGTCATTTTTCAGGGGATCATTGTTGCCAAAGCATGCTTGAAAATTCAGTCAATTTGGTGGCAGTGAACTATGACACTATTACAAAGTCAATTAGGTAGGCTACAGTCTAAAGCCCTCCTTTTCTTATGGCACAGTGTGTGGATTCAGCCCAGCCTAAGGCGTTTCTGGACTGTGCTCAAAGGAAAGGGGTCAGACAGAAGTCAATTGTTTTGATTAAAACCACTGACCTTACTTTAAAAGAGAGGAGAAAAATAAAATAGAGGCTATTATGCAGCCTTGTAGTTTTTTGTCTAGTGCGTTGAAAGAGGGATGTAGTGAAAAGGCTGTGTCAATCCATCTTTTAATGGGATACCTGTGATGATACATCAGGGCTGAAGACTCATTGGCCTGATGGAGGGCTCTGCAATTAAAATCACTTTTTTTTTTACTTAAATGCGATATGGCAGACACCACCTCCATCCAATGTTACTCAAACATTGAGGGATGATTCATTGTGGCACTGTGTTCTGGTGTTGAAAAACATTATGCTGATTAGCTTGATGGAGGCGATACCAACTAAAGGTCAGCTTTTCAAACAGACTGGTTTTGACTCCTCCACTGTAGCCCAGTCCAAAGCATAAAAACTTTAGGTCTGTTTTGTTCACCCATTACTTCCTCAATACTCTCTCTATAATCGCTTCCTGTACAATTGGTCTGTTCATACTGCTGATAACGCAATAAAAACACTTGGGTATGACATTTTTTTTCAGTTCCTGAGAACATCAGAGGTGACAGAAGTAAAATTTTTCTCTTTGGCATGCTGTAACTAGCCATATTTGTCAGAATGTCTTATTCATCCAACCATCATGGAAGGAGACATTTTTCTGTCTTATTGTGTGCCAGTGAACCATTAAACTAAAAGAGAAAAGAAGAAAATGTAATTTTTTTTTCTCCTATTTTCACATCTAAGTGCAGGCCACATTGAAACAAAACATCAAAACACATACATGAAAAAGGAATGTGGCAATTTTACAAATATATATTTTTGTGGACGAGGGTATCTGGCTGAACTTGTGCTACAATAATGCATTTCAAACAATATTGAATGATAAATTCAATATTGTTTTGAAATGCATAATTGTAACAGTGATTTTTTTTGTGAAACCTTTGGAATTTTCTATATTTCTGTATAAATGTAACCTAAATGATCTTTAGATCTTCCAACAAGTTATAAAAGTAGAACAAGAGAACCCAAGTAAACAGATGAAATTAAAACATTATACTTGCTCATATACTAATTAAGAAAAAATGACCTAATATAGAAAATCTCAACAAACTTTATTCAGTATCTATTTGATATGTGAAAGCAAATATACATGTATTAAACACACTCTGACACAACAATTTCTATTGCATGCTGCAAAATTGTTACAAAACATCACTAACTTTTGTTAAGATAATCTAACTGTATTCGCACTGACTTGTGAATTTATTTCAGACAGTTGGCTGTTTTTTGTTTTGTTTAAAAAACAAAAAACAAACAAACAAACAAAAAATTAGGAGAAGCCATTTGACGAGAGATAAAGTGCAGAACGGGAAACATCAACTATTCTTTTAGCCCTCAACAATTTTCACACTTGCATGTCAATGCCTGATGCTGGCTGTCACCCCTCCTTTGTGATTATTTCAGGAAATGTT
>VVAS01054495.1:0-11604 GCA_015103295.1 Ptychochromis oligacanthus
ATATGAACAGTTCATTAGTGGCTACCCTAATGACCACTATAGATCAATTTATACAGTTTTTGGCTCAATTATTTGTTCGAAAAAAGTCAAAAGAGCTATGAAAGATAAGGAAGATGGGTCACAGAGACTGCTTATGCATAGGGCCCAGAGTTCTGTGCTACAAGCCCTGCCTGCAGGTATCATCCTGGCTAGTTGTGCCTGTGTCTTCTCCGTTAGAGCTTAGCCATCTGCCCTTATTGATCCACACAGCGATTTTCTGAATTATTTAAGTGGGACGGTGAAATGGAGCCAAGAGTCTGTAGGTAGTTGTTTTTCTAACTAGGTGGCTGACGGTGACATTTGCGTGTTGTTTTGTTTGTGATGAGACAAATCAGTGAGTGCCTCCCACCTGACCCCATCAGAATCAGCTGGGTTTTCTTTTGTACGGTAACTTCAGCATAATTAAAGGAGCTATGCCAAATTTTACCTTCATAGTAAGAAATTCTTCTGAGTTACAGGCCCTCAAAGTATAAAGGGGTGGGATAAAAATTGGCACTTATAAGTTTGCATTATTTTTTTGCCAGCATTTATAGACACATAATTTTTAGGGCTGAAAAACGCATTTTATCTGTGTTTAAAAACTGCAACCAAATCAATCTTACACCCAATCAAAGTGTCACAATCTAAAGCCAAAATCTTTTTCTGTAACCAATTTTGAGCATCATATCATAGTTATAATAGCAAAACCGCGTCAGTTTAATGCCCATGAGGTAGAGTAACAGAAAAAGTGCATTTTAGGTAAACTTTCAAGGGTCATATCACCATGTAGGATAGGTGGTTGGCCAAAACAATTCATAGCATATGAAAGGTCTCCCATTCATATTTTCCTTTAGAAAATAATTTTGACACAGAATGAATCATGACTAGAAGAAACTGGTATCAAATTGTAAGGGAAAAGGAGACCTTAAGTTATGATGCCAAAAAAAAAAAAAAAATCAGCTGATTCTGAAAAGGTCAGGTGGGAGCTTTTTCAGATTTGACAGATTTGTATAATTTGTAATGACCCAAGTGGTAAAAACTAGATGTGTCTTATGGCAGAACAGTCGAGATCTCTCCTGTAGTGACTATTCATCTCATCAAATTTTGTCTAGCAAAAATGAAAGCTCTAACTCACTACTTTTTACTGGTATTCAAAAATTCATGAAAAATATGCTCAAAGGATGAGTCATGGCCCTGTGTGGTTAATGTGATACATTCCCATCAATCTCTGATTCATGAAAGGATCTCTTGCACTACGTCATGAAATGCTGCAGTAGCTGACACCTCTGTGAAACCTTAATGTCGCTGGTTTGGACATATATGGTTACAGTTATTTACCGTCAATAAATCTTGTGTCATAGGAAGCTGACCCTAAAAGCAAAAGTACTGCCTTCTCATCAGAGAAGCTGGTTAAATCATGAGCACGAGGGATAATTTCAGGAGATGTGAGGGTTTTCTTGTCTTGTCAGAACATGAAGTGTTGCCTGTGTCCCAACAAAGAGGAATGAGGATGAAACATTCAAGCTCATTCCTGGTGGGTTTGGCCCTGTCTGCACAATAATTTAAAAGGCAGACCTTTTTGGAAAGCGTGTTCTATAAATGATAATTCATTTTTTATGGATTGTAGCAACAGCTAATATAACAACTAGTCTACATTTTAACCCAAAGTGCAAGGAAAAAAAGTCTTTTATTTGTTATTTTATTTGAAAGGAACGAATGGAAGGCCTTTTAAAGACAAAAATACAGCGAGTCTTAACTTTAAGGAGTCTATTTCAGTGCTGTGAAAACAAAATATTTGTGTGATAATATTTCTCTCATCATCTCTATCAAAAGAACCTTGGCAACATTATTAACATACTGGGAATTTTTTTTCCTTTTTAAGGAAAAACTATGCACAGCAGCTACTGCAGCAATAGAAATGTTAAACCTAAGAAAGCTGTATCAATACACACTGATACAACAGTAACTGCTGTTCTGCCTTGTTTCCCCTTTCAGATTGGTTGTAAAAACTTAACTTTAGTAGGAATTGGCTTGAGTGCAGCAAGCTTACAATAAATGAACATGTATTATTAAGCTGCAAATGACTGAGAAAACACTCTTCTCAGTGGTTTCCCACACATAAACTTTACTTCTGTGGGTTGATATTAACAACCCACGACTATTTGGCAACTTATTGGCATTTTTATTTTTATTTTTTCATCCCTCTGTGAGAATATGGCCAACAACATAAAGTTTACTATTGGACAATCTACTCGCTCTTGGAGTGTTTAGTTGCTGCCAGCCCGCTTGGCCTGGCCCTTCTTATGTTTCCCTACTGAGTGTTGCTGTTGACAGTATAAAAGATGGACGTAGCCGCCATGACTCATTCATGGGTTATTGAAGTCAGGCTAAGAAGCTTCAGCCTGAGATCTTTTGCTGTTTGAAACTGGATATAAAACAAGCAGTGGGTAAACCTCACTGGCTAATGAACGATTATTCGGCACACCCTGAATAATCCTCCTTTCTTACTCTTAGAATGAACATCATTTTCACTGGACTTAATGTTTTATTCAGTATGACCTGAAATAAGCGATTGAACCCATAAAGTCCTCAGGAAAAGACTTACTGTGGTCACAGGTCCATTTTCCTATGCACTTCTATACAACCCAAAGTCTTTTTGCAGCCAGAGGAGTCACCTCCTGGCTTTTAAAAAGAATGCAGTTTTAAGCACTTCTGCATTGGCTTCACTTTTCAGAGCTGTTAGCTATGTCTCTCTTTTATACTGTCTGTGCAAGTTGATGATGGCGGATGCATATTCCTGCCCATCCGCCACAAATATGATCTACATCTGTAGGAAACACTCCTTCTTTATAGTCATTGTGACATTTATGAACCCAAAAAATGCCAATTGACCTCTATTACAAGGTAGAGGATAAGTGCCACACAGCAAATTACATATTGCTTGTTGCCTTCACTTTATCTAATTGTTTCCATGTGTGACTCATTCTGTCAGATGTTATGACTTCGCAACTTTTATCTGATACAGTGGCTGCAGAAATAGTACAAACACGGGTGGCTCAACCTTTGCCTCAATTCAAATCATTATTATTATGTGACTATTTCAAAGCTTCAGAATAAAACTGTTTGTTCAATATCAGCAGTGTGTGAGTGAAGATAGTTTGTGTGTGAGCAGATGAGTGTGTTTGGCGTCAGAACAACTGAGCTTTTGACTAAAGGTCATGTTTGGGGCCGGTGGTCTTCATGGAAATGTTTGCAGACTTGGTGAGGAATCTCAATAGAGACACAGAAGTAACATCAACACTTGTTTAGCTGCCAGCATATATGAAGTAAATATTTGAGCTCAGCTTAACATAGAAATGTTATGATAGTTGCTGTCATCCTTGGAGCAAAGTGGTCGCTGTTTTTTATGTCACTCTAAACAACCATGTGTTGTATATTGTAAATTATCTCTGGCATTAGGGAGTGCCACTATGTCTGCTCTGTCATTTCTGTATGCATGGCCTCAGGAAATTTTCACACACTTCTCTATCATTCCTTTGTAGACTATTTGCCAAAGCCTTTTTGTTTAGAGTGATGTTGGTTTTGCAGAATGTTTATGGGTTATTTTCTTCCTCACTGCTATTTCACTAAAATCAGAAACAGTCCAAACAATTTTTTTTTTAGACATACCACAATAAAGGTCACAATTCAGTTATTTTTACTTAGACTTTAGGGATCAAGATGGCTTTATCCTACTCTTAAGTATACAATAGATACTCATTTTCAGAATGTGCTGATTTTGCTTTAATGCAAAACATTTATAATTCATCCAATTTCAGAAAAAAAAACATGCTATGTAAGATGTAAATAAATTAATTAATTTACACACAATTTGTTTTTTTTTGCAGGATCAACTTGGGCCTTTGTGTTGACAATGTAAGTAAGCAAGATTGGTCAACATATTGTAAAGGAATCTGTGTTACCTTACTTAACAGAAGTCAGTGCATGTTATTGCTGTTTCTTGCCATCTGATTAAAAATGTGTCACTAAGTATGATATTTTTTTACTTTCTTTGTGAAAGACGGAAAGCTCTCTGTGGGCACCTAAATTTCCTTGTAATCTGGAAAAACCCTCATCATTTAAATCTTTCAAACACTATATTTTATTGCAACATACTACAAAGGAAATGTATCGAATGATAAAACTGAGAAATGTTATTTGTTGCAACACATGAGGTGTGATAAAATGTAAAACTGTCAAGAATTTGGGGATTTCATTCATTGAAAGCTTCAGAGAATTGGAGAAACCCCTGTAGGACAAGGCTAAAAACCCATATTAATTGCCTATGAGCTTTAAGCCTTCTGCATTAAAAACTGACACAATTCTGTAATGAAATCACTGGAACACTTGATGATGATGGTTCTTTTACATTTTGTTCATTATTTACATTTTTTTTTGATGACCAAACAAGGTGTAGGCTGAAGCATTAGCTTATTACAGCTACCCTTAGAAAAAAAAATCAAAGCATGGTCAAAATGGAAAAGACTAAGACCAAAGAAAACAATACATTAAAAATAAGTAAAAAGAAAACATAGAGAAATGTATCAAAAACAGTGATAATCATACCTTGGTTTCATATCAAATCCAATATATGTGATTATATGGTTGTGTGTGCAGCTGTCTCACCACCATCCACAATTTGTTATAACTATTAGAGTTGTAAGAAGTTTAATTTTGATTTGCAATACAGGTGTCAACAATCAAGCAAATTACTTGTTTTTTAATCACTGTTGAGGCATTTTAACCTCTAAAGCTGGTTATAATTAGTGTTTGCGTTGCAACTGTGTCAGGCCAAATGTTTCGCCGATGTGTCATCACCACTAATGCAAAAATGTCCGACGTGCATCTGCTGGCAAGGAATGCATGCCCTTTGACTCCAGTCAGCTGATTACTGTTGCTTTTATTATGTAGGCTGTGACAGCAACCTGTTTCATGTTTTTGTATTTAAAACAGCCACTCATTAGGAATTGAAATTTTCCTGTACAGTAACTGTTCCTTGTGCTCATCCTCAGATAATTACATAAAATGGAGGACTCCAGCAACAACAAGCCCTTCATGGTGACATCCTCTCTGAACTTCAAAGTCACCACGCCATCCTTCTACAACCAGCCGAAGAAGTTTGCTTCTGTGGCACCTCCACGGCCCAAAAGTCAGACCCCTCCCTCAGCTCCATCACCAACACCTGTAGGCACAGGCGTTATTGGCCGAGTGGGAGACCTGCCTCCGCCACCCCCTTCACTCTGTGATGGTATTTGCATTTGTTTGCTTTTTTTTTTGGTCTGTGTTAAGTTATAGCCCCTTAAGCAAGCACCCCTTGCCTATCATCACCCCCTGCTGTTTCTTATGCTAGAGCATGCACAGCTTCACAGTTGAGTACATGATATATGTGGTACTGTCGCTGTCTCCAGCACATTACATTACTGTGCTCTAATTCCTGCCTTTCAGGTATTTTAGTGAAATGTTCAGATAGTCTCATATTCTTGCTTTTGTAGGGAATTTCCTTTTTACTTTTAGAGCTGTTCACAATTACACTGCTATGTGATGGACAATAAAGGTAGCCTGTGAAGAAGACAACAAGGATGTAAATATAGGGTATTTCCAAAATTTCTACGAGGGAGGAAAAGCATTTAATAATTTTGTTAGACATCAAAAACACAATTACTGTGTCTTAATTTGGATATTTCCATTAGTACAGTTGATGTATACACTAACATAGTGCTTAAGTTTCAACGGTGAGTCCTGTCTGAAATCAGACATGGCAAGTTGTGCACTTACCGGAAACCCCTGACCACACATCTGTCTTCTACAGTGAATAGTAATATTTAATAAGAGTAACATCAAACCCACAAGAAATAAATTCCAATCAGTTTTATTTATATAGCACTAGTTCACAGTAACAGTCTTCTCAAGACACTTGTTGCATTGACACAACTGTAATGTAATGGTTGACGGAAAAAAACAAAACAACCATGCAAGGTGTGTAATGTTACACCCTTGACTTCTTGATTGTAAATACGGAAGTATGCGACTTGAGACACAGCAGATGTGTCTTGGTAAGAAACACTGAATGTAAACATAGTTTTTGTCTGTTTACAAGAAAACTCAACAGGGCACCTTTTAATGCATGAAAATATAAACCAGACATCAGTGTTGACAGCTAACCTACACATCTCAAAGTAGCCAAATGTTCCTGACAGTTTTGGTTGTTTTATTGTCCCCTTTTGGTTTAAACTGAAGTGGAAAAACTTGGACATTATTTTGCGATGGCTTTTAACCAATCAACCCTCCTCATTTTTGTCAGACTTCCCACCCCCTCCTCCTCCTCCTTCACTGGATGATGATTTGCCAGCCCCTCCCCCTGAATGCTCCACCATACCCTCTGCCTCTGATGTTCCCCCTCCCGCGTTCCCTGCTCCACCTCCAGTGGCAGATGACCTGCCCCTCCCATCTCCCCCTGAGGAGAGTGCCTGTCCACCCACCTGTCTCTCTCCCCCTCCTCCACCTCCACCTCCACCTCCACCTCCACCTCTCCCTGCCTCCGGTACCAGTGTTTTCAGTGCTTCGGGGAACCCACAGGTGAGTCACAGTGGCATCTTCACTAAATGTCTCTGAAGTAGCATTGACTGTCTGCATGCTCCTTCCTTTGGCTGCGCGTCACTTCTTTTACATATAATTTGATAATTATTTAGGAAACAAGAGGACATTGTTGTGTGACCATATTGAGTCTGTGGACTGTTGGCAGGAAATGCTGTCATTTGAGATTTTCCCACAAATTGTATTAGCATTAGTCCAGGGTAAATCACCCACTTTCATATATCCAACAGGATTATTGCCAATTTATGTCACTAAAATACTTCTTAGATATGCAATGTCTTATTAGGTTTATTGTGGAGATGTTTGTTGTTTGTTGCTTTCATTGGTTCCAGTCAGATTGTCAGGGTATGAGGGAAACAATGTGTGGAATTTTTAATTATTTTTGGAAGTGTTAGTACACAGTTTAAAAATGGCTGTAAAATAATGAAAATGTAAGTATACTTCATGTTTATATTGGCAATGAGCTTATGCTAAATGGTAATCAAATAACAGCCTAGTGAACAGAAAATTAAGTAATTGAACATGTAATATTCTCTTTCATCTAACCAGAGAAATTAAATTAACATACCAAGCATTTATCATCATTATTAATCACCTTATTAAGCTTCTTTGTCATCATTCTTTCATTTTTGTGTTTTCCACTTCAGTTACTGTTCAAGAGCCACATTTCTTACACAGTTTGGTTACATTAAATAGGGATATGTAAAAAATAATATATGTTGTTGTGTTTTTATAGTCTGTAACAATTCAACCTCTTCAGCTACCTTTCAAGTCTTTACTCATCCACGCATCCTTTGTAATCATGCTCCTCATGGGAGGGGCATGATTACCTCATTTGTGTAAATTAAAATTATTTTTGTGACCTTCTGTCTTCCTCTGCCAGAGATTCACAGAGAAGCAGACAAGCTTCGATAAACAGCTCGACTCTCTGACTGGCATGTTGTCTGAGATGGAGACAAAGGGACCTTTCAACCCCAAGGTATAATGCACAGGGAAATGGGGCGTACAGTTTAAAAACATTACATATTGAGCTCTAATGACTTTTTACAATTGGTTTTTAAGCATTGAGTGGACAGTCCCAAATACAAGTGTAAACAACCACCAGGACACATGAAACCCCATACTGAGGTGCACTCTGACACATTTGACCACATCTTTTGAGATGTAAATGCTAAACTGTGCCTGACAAAGACGTAACAGAAAAACACAACAATAATGGAGGACATAGGGGTCTTAAGTTTTGTCCTGCACCCTTACAGTGTGTGCAGATCTCTTTAACCTTCCTAGTGGGAGTACTTTGGCATTAACAAAGTCTGAACACAAGTGATCAGCCAGACACCTTCGAGACGCATGGTAGCAACGGGTGTAAATAGCAGTATGTCTCAGCTGTCTACTTATGTTCGGATCTTTGAAATGCATTTAAAAAAAAAACAAGTGTAAACGATGTCTAAGTTGTCTACAGAGCAAAACACCAGATGAGTAGCAAAATGACAGGAGGCTTTGACTCAGAGGAGACCGGCTGTGGAAAAACAAAATGATTCAGATGGAGGAGAGGGGGAAAAAAATAAATAAATAAACCTACATTGGTCAGGGGAAATAGTTTGGAGACATGCCAGGTTGGTTTCATTAGTCTCCCCTCATCTGTTCAGGTTGAAAGCTCAATTAGAAGTGAACTGTTCACACGGCGCACCAGACTGAAAGAGAAAACAAGAAGTGAGATAGCCGGTGATTCACACTGAGAGAAGAGACACTTGCAGAGAGGCAGAGCGATGCACACAGAAGTGAGTGCAGAGCATGAGAGTGTGATGAAACCAGAGTGTGCTGCCAGAGACCTAGTGAGAGGGCCATAAATGGAGAGTGTTTTTATCCAACTGGGAGGTACTGAATCAAGGCAGAATAATGTTGGCTCAAAACCTGCAAAATAAATGTCAGTAAGACGAAGTACTCCCGATAAGCTCAAACTTTGGAGCGCCTCCAGTGTTTACTTTAATCAAAGTGCCTCATTCAGTATTATAAAAGTGTCTGCTTGTAGCATTTCAGCATGCAGTGTTATACACAAAATATTAAATTCACTAATTTCAATTATAGTTGATGATAAATGGAAGGTTTTTTTGTTGCAGAAAAAGCTAAATTCTTGCCTATGATATACTCACATGAAATTAGCCTTTTTTTTGTGCTTTTGTGGCCTAAGAATCTGTTGTTTAATGTTTTACCCACAGTTACCAAGCCAGTATTCATCAGCACCAGCACCCAAGCCCTTAGCTCCTCCGCCAACCGCTCCCAAACCAGCCCTTTCCTTCCTCCCACCTCCCGAGATGGGAGACCGCCCACCTCCTGCACCCTGGGCAGAAGAACTCAAAGCTAGAACGAATCGACAAGGCAATCACAATGCTGCACCAAACTCTGCCTCTCAGCCGTTCGCTAAAGCACCAGCTGTGGCTCCCAAGTCTGGGTTTGGTGGAAGAGTGGCAGCAACATCATCAGCCTCTCTGGCACAAAAGATCAACCAGAACCTGAACCAGGCACCCACCTCTATCAGCAGTGCACCAAAACCTTCCCCTCCCATAGCTACCAGCTCTTTCCCTCCACCTCCTGCAGCTCCACCTGCACCTCCTGCTCCTCCAAATAACATGGCCTCTGCACCAGCTGCTAATCACATAAAGAGTTCTCCCTTTGCCAGTCAGATAAATGCAAACCAAAACACTCCTGCTGCTGTGTCTCCTCCTCAGCCCAAGACGATGGCATCACCACCCTCTTCCTTTAACCAGCCAATGAAAACTACCCCTGCATCAACAGTATGTTCCTGCTTTTTGCTTAGCATGTAATGTAGAACACAGGAAGTACAAATAATTTATTGTCAGTAGATGGGAAAGCAGTACATGGACAATATTTTCATAGGTATAGCCATAAATAACAATGCTTTATAAGGCATGCATGAAACTATGTAAATAATGTATACATATGCACTCATGGCTTCTTGTGTGGCAGCCCTCACCCCCTGGCCCAGTTCTTTCCGCAGTTGGAGGTGCTCCTCTGAACATGAGAGAAGTGGAGGAGCTTGAGAGGATGACCAAGGACTTCATTAGAAACATGGACACAAACCCGCCGATCATCACCTCCCCTCCTACAGGTGCAAAATACACACATTTATTTCACTCATGCTTTCCATTTTTCTGTGTTAATTAGAAAAAACATTTAACATAATTTCCATAGATTGTACTGACATGGCTAAATTTTGAATGTCATTGTTGTTAATTACAGTCATTAAGTAGCTGCTAGCTTGGAGATCTTACAAAACCTACATAAAGTCATCTGGAGTTGTTTGTGTGGGGGAAGTGTTAACAAAAGTAATGGCTTAACTTTTTGATTGTTGATAGTCTTAGTGAAATGGAATGGAAGTAAGAAAAATACCAATAAAATATTTATGTATCACATTATGATACATGTATCAGAAAATTCAAACTGTTACGGATATTAAAATACATTCAGTTTATTCTTTATAGTCTACAATTTAAATGTGTTCAACTTTTATCTCTGCAGTGGCTTTTTTTAAAATCCACGATTAAATCAGTGACCTTAGACATTAAACTACATCCGTGGTATAAAACATTTACTGCACTGAAGAGTTTAAAACCAAGCAAATGCTTAAAACTATACAAGTTTCTCATCTGTGTTTATTACAGTGTTGTTTGCATTCATTAGGGAATGTAAATACCGAAAACGGAGCTGAATAAAAAGACAGTGAATGTACTTGTAAATAAAGTTGTTTGTATATCTTACTCTTTCCTCCAGAGGTTTGTGGAAAGTGTGGCGAGGCTCTCTCCCGTACTCAGCCAGCAGTGAGGGCCATGGATAAACTCTTCCACTCCAGTTGCTTCTGTTGCATGACCTGTCATCGCCCCCTGCAGGGCATGCAGTTCTATGACAGGGATGGTTCACCACAGTGTGAGGAATGCTACATGGTGAGAAGATACAGACAAATTGACTTTTGATTGTTTATTCTTCATATATACTGTTTAATTTACTGTATGAAATCAAAGTGGTGAATTGCAAATATAAAGTTTGTTGTTGATTATCACAGTAAAATCATACCAGCATACAAATTCCTTTCCTTTTTTTTGTTTTTTGTTTTTTGTTTATTTGTAGAATCAGTCCGGTTCGATTGTGTTATTATGAAAAATTGTGGTCCATTGAAACTTCTTTTTATAATTTTACCTGTTTTGTTGTAGCAAAAACTTTATTTCATTTTAGTGTTTGTATTGAAAAGATGAGCAGGTTTAGTGCATGTTTCATCATTTCAAAACCCGCTTGTACCTCTTTATATCTCCATCTTGCTCACATTTTTTTCTGTTGTTCCCCAGAGTTCCCTGGCTGTGTGTTCCCGATGTGGGGAGAGGATCACAGACCGTGTGTTGAAGGCAGTTGGACAGTG
This sequence comes from Ptychochromis oligacanthus, assembly GCA_015103295.1. NCBI lineage: Eukaryota > Metazoa > Chordata > Actinopteri > Cichliformes > Cichlidae > Ptychochromis > Ptychochromis oligacanthus. The sequence continues at coordinate 11,084 of VVAS01054495.1, forward strand.
TTTCCATGCCCAGTGTTTCCGCTGCAGCACCTGCTCTTGCGTACTTGAGGGGGCACCCTTTATCACTGATGACAACAACAACCCCTACTGTGTCCAGGATTACCACAGGTCACTATGGAATCCTAGACAATATTACGTTATTGTTATTTTCTTATGAGAAGTATTTATGTGATGCAATATCATGCCAAACATAAAATGAAGGCAAAGAGGTGGGACAAGAGGTCTTAATGGGTAGTTCTTCTGACTTTCACCTACATAAATTCCCCGAAAAAGAAGTGTTAAGAGGGCAAAATTCGTGTTTGACATTTGTTGACCCTCCCTTTTGTAGGCGTTTCTCCCCTCTGTGTGTGAGCTGTAATGAGCCCATTGTTCCAGCCCCGGGCAGCGAGGAGACGGTCAGAGTGGTGGCTCTTGACAAGAACTTCCACCTCAAGTGTTACCGCTGTGAGGTAAGATGTTTAAACAAATTTTTTTGTTGTTGTTGCAAAACATACATCAGCATGTGTTTCAGCCTCTGAGAA
>VVAS01054533.1:2732-16499 GCA_015103295.1 Ptychochromis oligacanthus
GCCATGGATGCATCTGTCTCCATCCTACATAGAAACAGGGAAAGATTTCTGATACACCACACTGTCAGTTTTCCCACATTACAACTCTGGACAGCTGCGCGCATATTTATTTGCTTTTCTTAATGATGGAAACACTGAGCAACATGTTTTGGATTTTTTTGAATAGATGGTGAGGGTTATATAACAGTCACTAAGGGTGGCCAGTACGCTTACTATATTTTTTATTATCTGACAGAATAATGCCTTTAACTCTTTAATAGCCTGCCAGCTTAAGGAAAAAGGCTTACTTGCCATATATTAACAACATCAGGCAAATATTTGGCATGAATTAAGTATTAGAAAGTCTGTTATTGACTGTGTCCTAGCTGGGTAGTTTGAATCAATACGAGTATGTGTTTTAGTTTAGTTTGAGTGAAGAAAAAAAAAAAACGCAGTGTTCTCTACTTCTCAAACAGTTTTAGCAGCAGTGCAGCTTTTATTGTGGTAGCATGTGTTGATGTCAGTGTTGGGTTTTGCCATGCCGCTACTGTTCCACCAACTCTTGGTATGTCACTTATGTTCCGCTAGCCATTACCACTTCCCACTAGTACGTACTTATTCCTATTGACATGTTGGGACTGCAGTGCACTACCTTGTTCGCTTGCAGACAGTGTTACTGGTCAAGCTTTATACAAAGCTGCACTCACTGTGTTGTACGGGGTTAATATAGAGCTGACCACCAAAATATACATATATCTACATAAGGAGGTGGTTGTAACACCACAGGTTGTTACTGAGTAACTTAACAGAGTAGTCTAAGCAGTTAAAAGTAATCAGGATTTTTACTGCAGAGGGAACAGCTCAAAGCCATTCTCCTCTGATCCCTGATATCAACAAGACATTTTCGCCCAGAGAACTGCCGCTTGCTGGATGTTTTCTCTTTTTCAGACCATTCTCTGTAAACCGTAGAGATGACTGTGTGGGAAAATCCCAGTAGATCAGCAGTTTCTGAAATACACAGACCAGCCCGTCTGGCCCCAACAAGCATGCCACATTCAAAGTCACTTAAATAACCTTTCTTCCCCATTCTCATGTTTAACATTATGAAAAAAATCCTTCTATCGTATTTTTCTTACGGATATGTTGTCACAACTATATCTGCATTTCTTAAGTTAATATTATCAAAAGAACAAATTTAAAATAAGCAAGACTGGTTGTGTAAGTAAAAGAGTATTTCAGTTTATATATCTATATATCAGGGCATCTTAAATTATAAGTTTTAAACAGTACCTGCAGGTGAATGTGAAGCTTGCACAAGTGGAATGCCAGTTCTTTGTGGCACACCTACCTCCATTTTGAGGTCTTCATGCAGTAAAAAACCCAGAAGGTTTAGAACATTTATTTATGTGAATGTATGGAAAGACCCGGCAACTAAAGTTATTCTGTTTCAGAAGGAAAATACGCAGTTCTGGGGAACTACAATTGCTAAAAATATGAAGAATCTCCTGTTGGTTAATGGACATTTTATTTTTTATCAGCATTTAATCTCAGTGTTAAATTTCCAGTGTTTTTTTTTTTTTTTTTCTGTGTTTGTGTTGCAGGACATTTGTGGTCAGAAGAGCTGCGACACGTTAGGTGTGGCCGATGTCGGGACGATGTGCGATCCCAAGAGAAGCTGCTCGGTTATCGAGGACAATGGCCTGCAAGCCGCCTTCACAGCTGCACACGAGCTCGGTTAGGTCACACTTGCTGTTTTTGGGGGGGCTGATGCAAGCATAAGATCTATGGAAAAGTTTCTTAACTGTAGACAAGAATAGACAAGATGAGAGTCTTTTCAGTCATTCATATATACTCTATCGAGCACCTGCGAACCTGCAAATGTCACAAATGCTCTTCCCTTTGCACCTCCACCTCCTGCAGGTCATGTGTTGAGTATGCCTCATGATGACTCCAAGACATGTGAGAGACTCTTCGGGGATCTGGGAGGACATTACCTGATGGCTCCTTTGTTTGTCAGCCTCAACAAGACCATGCCTTGGTCTCCCTGCAGCGCTCTCTACATCACTGAATTCTTTGACAACGGGCACGGTAAGGAATACCGCAGACTGTTGCTCACAGTGCCAAAAATTAATGTGGATATCTTCTGCCAATGTGGCCGTCTGCCGCAACGCTGTGACTCTGTTATTAGGGCTGATTCAGAGATGTATAAAACATACGCTTCCTCTCATCCTCTCGTGAACTGAGGCTTTCCTGCTTAAACATGCCGCTCCCCTTAAATTATGGGTTGGAAGCTCAGTTTATCTTGCCCTAGGTTTCCACATCCTGTTCTCCTCATTTCACTCTCTCTTTCTTTTGCCTTACCTCTGTTGCTCCCTCTCCCCCCGTCTCGTGTTGTGCATCTTGTATTGTTGGTATCCTTGCTAGACCTATCAGTGAACCTTCTTTTCCACTGACTCATACTATGGACTTTTTCCTGTTCTCCACCTCCTCAGCCAAAAGCAACAGCTGGTGTCAGCAAAATATGTTCTTTATCAGTTGGAAAACGTCTCCAACGAAAACTCATGTGGCTGAGAATGTTCATTCCGAACCGCGGATGTCATTGACAACTGCAGACAAAAGCTTATTGAATGATTTTTTTTCTTCATTATTCCTCTAATGATCTTTATTACAGATTTAGATTACCTGTCAAACGTCCAGATTCAGAGCGTTAGGCTGCCTATAAACATGCACTACATTAGTTAAAGTGAAATTATTCCGTTTTATAGTCAGGACACAGCTTGCCCTGAATATTTTCCCATTGTTGTCATACCACACACAAAGAGCAGCACATTTACGATTGTCACAGTGCCCCAAAGCCCATAATCTCCATAAACCACAATATAATCAGTCTCATACAGTGCTGTTTTGTACCATAACCACAGGGGACTGTCTGCTCGATGTCCCGGAGAGCACCATGCCCCTACCAAAAGAACTGCCAGGCACCAAATACAGCCTGGACCAGCAGTGCCAGCAGATTTTTGGAGAGGAGTTCATCCACTGCCCCAACACCTCGGACAGCGATATCTGCAGCCAGCTGTGGTGTCGAGAGGATGGGACGCTGCAGTGCTCGACCAAGAACGGGAGCCTGCCCTGGGCTGATGGCACCCCCTGCAGCCCCAATGGAACCTGCCTCCATGGAGTGTGCATGCCAACCCAGGAGGTGATGCAGCCATTGGTAAGCTTTTTATCATCTTACAAATAAAAAAAACTCAATGAAAATAATACAAAGGGGAGTGAAGGGAAATACAGGTAAAATGAGTAGCCAAGAATCAGGGTATTTGCGCCTATGCAGGATGTATCATAACCGCTCGGTTATCAGGTTGCCCACACTCAGGGGTTTTGCCAGCTTAGTGTTCACTGGTCAACTATGAACAGTAGCTTATGGTGTCTGGCATTAGCAATGCAACTCTCACTAATGAGTCAGTACCCCTTCAACACACACGAACAGCTTCAAATCACACCGGCAGTGTTTCAGAAGTGGAGCATTTAGCATTTACTTGACCAGATCTTCTTACCGTTTCCTACAGCAGTATCCTCACAAACCTTAAGTTATTGTAACCTTTTCTGAAGCGCTCACTAAGGATGTTTCATTATTGTTCAAATATAATTCCATGGCGGAACTATTCCAAGCAGGAATTTTATCTAACAACACAAACACTGCATCCCAACTTGCTGAGCTAAGCAGCTCTTATTGAGAACTCACACATTGCAGGCTTAAATTGAAAGGGTATAGGTACACTTGCCATGTACTGTGATAGTCGAGAATCCCTTAAAATAAGCCCACCACGGTACGCAAGATAAGAAAGGAACACAGTTTGCATGTAGATGTGCGTAAATGTACCACCTGCATGCTCTTCCTATTTAGTTTTGTGTACCCGCTGCCTTTGTGCCACCTAATGCTAATGAACCGGATATTTTTCTCCTATGAGTGGGTGAAAAACAAGAAGGGAGGTTGATGTTTGCTCAGACAACTGTTTTCTAACACATGAGCCATATCATCCTCATAAGGCCGTAACGTGATTACGCTTGCTGTGGTTGTATTGGCAACCAGGGCCCGGTCGCCTTTGAAAGAGAAAGATATCAGTGCAGCTTTCAGACCAAAGATTTTCACACAAGAGTCGAAACTGTGGTCTCCCAGCTGTTAGTCATTTTTTTCTGGACATGTGTTTTATCAGTAGTCTTTGCACTCTTTGGACCTCACTTCCATCTTCTTGCATGTTGCATGCTGACATTGTTTATTTGTTTGCACTGGCACACCGCTGAGGAATGCTCATAGTGTTTGATGAGTCACTTTCTTTCAAATGAGTAATCAGGTTTGTAATCATAAAACTCCGGCGAGGCAGTCAACCTCAGCAGATTTCCAAGGTTTTGCTCACATTGGGTTTGTGGATAAACTGAAAATATGGCTGTGAATAATGCGCGCATTGTCTTGCAGCTTGTTCCTAATCTAATGTTCCACATTGGCTGCACATGGTGGCTCTTCTTGAACAGAAATATCCTAACATTTCAAGCATCACAGTGCACTCATGAGGAGATTGCGTGATTTGATCACAGGCTGGAGGTGAGATTGTTTCCAGTAGGGATGCACCAGTACCGATGGTTGATAGCAGATACTTTTTATTGTATGTTGATTTTGTTTTTATTTCCCATTGAATAAGACAAATCCCCATGATACAAAATAAATGAACTGCAACATCTTTTAAGCTTTTCATCACACGTTGAACATTTAGCCAGAAAAATTGATGTTTTAGAAACAGATAAACATCAGCCACTGACATCATCTTATTTGTTTATATCAGTCAACAAGGCTGTTATCGAGTGATGCAGATATTCAGCTGATGTTGGCATACAGATATCTGGTACAAGATACCGGTGCGTCCCCTATGGTAGAGAACTTTTTCCTTTCTTTTTTTTTTTACTCACTGCCTCCATAATGCAAAACTTCTACTGAAAAGCTGTTGTTTTTGCATAAGTGTTAAATTTGTTGAGACTTGACTCTTTTTCATAAATGCTGCTATGTGCAATTTCAGGTTATAGTGCATGAAGAGACAATAAAGGGCTCAGAGAACGCATTACAAGCTCAGCCCTTTTCTGATTTGGTGAGTTGAAATGCATCTCCTTCGTGACGCATTTTTCCTTAAAGAACATTTAGTAATCTCGATGTTTCATTTGAGATCGGTTGCCGTGATATCTTCTCCTCGTGTTATGAGCACACATCTGTTTATGAATCCAGACGTGCTGGCAGTTGGGATGTTAAGTGGTCCAAACTCATAAACCTTCTGGAAAGGACACCCATGCTAGCAAACACACACACACACACACACACACACACACTCCTTCACTCAATGTACAAAGTTGCAGCATGGTAGGTTCTAGTAGCGGTGAGTGACACATGTGGCAGGAATGTGGGCAGAGGCAGACAGCAGGCGCGTGCCGAACTTCAACACAGATTTAGCCTTGAGTCGCGGCACGCCAACACACTGTGCGGCCTCAAACCCAGAAGCCCAGACTGTGGTTTAGGCTGCACAGCTGACATTGCCTTTGGCTCGGAGCACTAACCAACTGCTCGGCTCTTTTTTTTTTTTTTTCCCCCCTCTGTGTTTTACCACAGATGGTTGTGGACGGCGGCTGGAGCTCATGGGGACCGTGGCAGCAGTGCTCCAGGACATGTGGAGGTGGGGTGGAGTTCTCCTACAGGGAGTGCAGTAACCCTGTGCCTCAGAATGGAGGGAAGTACTGTGAAGGCCAGAGGGTCCAGTACCAGTCGTGCAACATACAGCCATGTGACAACAATGAGGGTAAGGATTAGCATGGTACAGGTTTCACTTTAAACATTCAGATGAACAGAGGAAATAACATCTTATACTGCTTGCCCCCTACTGAAAACATCAGAGACAGCAATACGTGTTTGTCCCACATCTGCAGTTTGCATTGTGCCACATTTGGCCTTTACTGACAACACTGACTCAGGGTCCACTTTATATGGGCCAGATGTTAGGTGTGTTGTGATATTTGGGGGCTTCAGTTAAGACCTGGAAAGAAAAGAAAGCAAATGTTTTGCTTCAAATGTAATAACATATTTATCAAACTATTTCTCATTTCAGCCCCAAAAACTGAAATAACGTGTAATCTTCCAAAAAACGAAACTGTATTAACTCTGTTACTGTCTAGTACCTCTTTTCTGACAAATTGGTGTCGGTGCTGTTGACCCACACCAAATCAGGGTTTACAGACTCTGTTGGCTCCATCTGCCAATCACTGTTCATTTTCATGCACTAGCCCCTCCCATAACCACTGATGCCAGCGGTTCCAACTTTGGCCTAATAATTTTGTGGTTATGAATGTTTCCAGCTTTTTGATGGAAATGCATGGAACAGGTTCTACATTGGAAATCGAAACTGCGGCAGTGCAAAATGGGTAACTGATATGTATTATGAGGCGGCTACAGGGTTGTAGATAAAAGACAATTCATTGCAGATAATGATGGGAATGAAGGTGCAGAAGAAGGAGGTAGGGAATAGCAGAACAGGCTTGGAAGATGACTGGTGAGATTCTGAAGACTTGAGCAGCAGAGCAGGGAGGGGGGGGGGTAACACCTGGTGCTGTAGACAGAGCAAGGGGAGCAGCAGATGAGAGGTGACAAGGGTCAGGATTCTGTGACAGGCAGTAGGTAAAGGCAGAATAAGACCTTGCAAAAGCTAGGCATTTAGCTTGACTGAAAGAGAGGCTCCAATCTGGCAGGCTGGTAGTGGCAGAGCTGGATATTTGTAGAGGGCTTGATTGTTGTGATGAGGTACAGCTGGTCCAGCTCTGCTCTGACTCCGGCCCACCTGTTTCTACTCAGACAATCACAGACAAAGGGAGACAGGGAGACAGCACTGGAGGCAACAGGGGGACAACCAATCGGAAAATGGTGTCCACCTCTATGCTTCGTTTTTTAGATGGAACCACAGACTGTATTTAAAAGATTGATGTAGACACTGTGATTCAAACCATCTTGTAACCGGGTATGAGGATTGCGGGCTGAAAGTGACCACACATACAGTAGGGACATGCCAGTCACAAGGTAGCCCCACCCTGAAGCATACATAGAGACTGCCAGTAGAATCAATAAATACCCCTATAATGTAATGTCTTTCATTTTCCATTAACTCTAAAGCTGTAGATCTATACATCCAAACCCCATACTGACTCTCATGCAGCAATTTACTGTTCTTAATTAAATATTGTGAATCAAATGGAGAAATGCAAAAAAAATTAAGACATTTTTAAATTAAAATATAACATAACTAATAATAAAATACAAACACACAGTGTATGGAGAAAAATATTGGGCCACACCTCTTAATCTTTGAATTCAGGTGTTAAACTACATGTCTTATTCACACACACATTTAGACAAGCACTTTTTTTTCTATACTTAAGTGCTATTTTTCTAACATTCACACACATTCACACTCCGATAAGCACACTGGGGGCAACTCAGGGTTCATCATCTTTCCCAAGGACATGCAGACTGGAGTAGCCAGGAACCAAACCACCAACCTTTCAATTAGTAGACGACCTGCGCTACCTCCTGAGCCACAGCCGCCCCAATACTGTAACAGGATGCCACTATTGCAACAAGTCAGTTCTTCCCTACAATCAGCTGTATGAAGTGGCAGATGATGTAAAGTTACAGAGCGGGGTCACCGAGTGCTGAGGCGCATAGTGTGTAAAAGTCACCAACGCTCTGCTGACTCAATAACTGCAGAGCTCCAAACCTCGTCTGGCATAAACATCAGCAGAAAAACTCTGTGCTAGTGTATGTTTTAACTGAGTTTTTATTTTTTGACAAGGTACAATTTAGAGTGCTTCTTTAGAATGGTATCTTATTAATTGTTGTCTTATTAATCAACTAAATGTTTTGGCTTTCACTCTGTGCCATATCTTACTTTTAAAGCAAATAACAACCTGATCCACAGTTTGTTGGAGGTCATCTGTTTCTCTGCATTGTTCCTATTTTTATAAACACAGAAATACAAATCTAAAGTTGATCAAATTTTTGGTAGGGTATCAATTTATTGTTTCTTCACATTAGGTAAAAGTTTCAGAGAGGAGCAGTGTGAGAAGTACAACAGCCCCAACTACCTGGACCACAACGGGAATATGAAACAGTGGATACCAAAGTACGCTGGTGTTTCTCCCAGAGACAGGTGTAAGCTATTCTGCAGGGCCCGGGGCAGCAGTGAATTCAAGGTGTTTGAATCCAAGGTATGTGTTCTCAACAGCATATCTTGTACATGGCAGTTTTATTTTAAGAAATTGTACAAATAGAATTTTAACAATATATGCACAGGACAGTGAAATGGTTAAAATGGAAGGAAAACCAAAAGTCTGAAGCCCTACTTCAGTTAAAAAAGTATTATAATCAGGTCCAACATCATGATCATGACTTTCATCCACTGATGAAGACCCTAACTAATGTTTTCAGTCAAATCTGGTTGAAGAATCATAAAGAAACTATAACTGAAATTTGACCATTGCATCACATCTGTAACAACACGTACCAATGCTTGCTGGGTCCCTGCAGGTAACTGATGGGACACCCTGTGGGCCTGACACCACATCTGTGTGTGTCCAAGGACAATGTGTGAAGGCAGGCTGCGACCAGGTGATAGGATCCAACAAGAGGGTGGACAAGTGTGGAGTGTGTGGAGGAAGTGGACTCACCTGCAGAAAGATCACCGGCTCGTACAACAAAGCAACGTAAGCACTCAAATAAGCAGCCCTCATATATAAAAATGATAAAGCAGTAAAAGTGAACATACAAAAAGGCTCTGAAATGTATGTATGTGTTTCGTTATACTGTAGTTGGTGACTGCTAATGAGGCACAAATTAATTCTGTTATAAGACCAGTCTCATATTTGTACCAGTTATAATTTGAACGTTCTCAAATTCTGCTTGCTTATACTGATTTTTTTCAATTAAAAATTAAATTTATTTAAATCACTTGTGTTATACTCGAGGCCCTTTCACTAGAATCTGGCCCTTCACAACTTTTAATCCAGCCCAAATATCAGTTTAGGTTCTCCATAAATTTTGGCCCACCCATCTATAGCTGTGCTCTGCACACAGTGTGAATCCGAGCACAGGGCAAACCAGACAGACAGGTGTACCTCATCTGTAGCTGCACGTCTAAAGCTAGCTATTCTCCAGTTCATTCTATTTATGCTTTTTCTGGCCTACTCAGTGTAGTTTGGATTTGATTAGTAGTTTCATATGTGTTGGTAGGTTTTTGAACTTCTTACAGTGCCAGCATAGCTTCTTTCTCCCTGCTTAGATTTTTTTTATTTTTAACTAAGTTCATCTCCTTTCACCTGGACATTCTAGTTAATAAATAAACACGAGGATTTTTTTCTAGTAACTGTTGAAAATAAAGCATATAGTCATAATCTCTAAATTGTTAAATCATTTCTTTAAAGAGAACACAGTATATACCAAGTACTATTATCTAAACCTGCTTCTTTGTCTTCTCTATCAGCTATGGATACAGTGACATCGTCACAATTCCCATTGGTGCTACTAACATTGACATCAAACAGCGGAGCCACAGAGGAATCAAGCATGATGGGTACTACCTGGCTATAAAGAGAGAGAGTGGTGGTTACATCCTCAACGGTAACTTCTCTGTATCCACGATGGAGCAGGACATTCCGGTGCTGGGTGCAGTACTGAAGTACAGCGGCTCCTCCACTACACTAGAGAGGATCCAGAGCTTCAGGCAGCTGAAGGAGGACATCACCATCCAACTCCTCGCTACTGCAGGAGATGGTAGCCCTCCCAAGGTCAAATATACTTTTTTCATCCCTAAAGATGTGACTTTCAACAAATCCAAAGAGAAGAAAGGCTCGTCCCTGTCTTTGCACATGATCCATCCATTTGGCGTGCCTGAATGGGTGCTAGGCGAGTGGTCGGCGTGCTCCAAGAGCTGTGGCTCTGGGTGGTCCCGGAGGAGTGTTGAATGCATGGACAGCGAAGGCTTCCTCTCCAGTCAGTGCGACAAAGACCTGAAACCCATAGACATCAGGCCTTGCGGAGATCTGCCGTGTCCCATGTGGCAGATGGGACCTTGGTCTGCCTGCTCACGAACTTGTGGTCAGGGGGAGCGCCACCGCAGCGTCTTCTGCATAGACTACACTGGGAAGACTGTTGAGCCAGAGAAGTGCGATGCAAAAAAATTCCCAGAGCCAGTCTCCGGGGAATGTTTCAACCAGGACTGCTTGTGAAAGACATGAATACAGCAAAATTTTCCTTTTTGGTCATAGTGCACTTATGAACAACGGATGGATTACTGAACAGGCAGGCGCGCCAAGAAAAGGGCCAGGAATCCATTAGATCAGAGGCAGTATGACTACAAACAGATACAAAACAATCCCCAAAACCTAAAAAATTATCACAAATGAACTAAGATTATTAAAATTCTTATTCACCTCCAAAATGTAATGTGGCACATTGTCAGTCTTTTTATGCCTCTTTCAGGCTCTTATGTAGGAGTGGTGGGGGCAGGGCCCTTCATATGTCTAGATCCCAGGGCCCATAGCCTCATAATCCATCCATGTTACCAACTGGTTGCATCAAGTCACATCAAGGGCTTTTACCTGAATATTGTTTTGTGATCTTTTGTTGACATTTGACAACCACTATTGAAATTTGAAATAATGGAAATCTACCTCAGGATGTACATGTGATACTGTGTATAGTTGTTAGATGAAGGTGCGGTGTGTATGTTTTCTCCAGAATGAGAAACTAGTCCCACTTAAAAGAATCTAACTCTTTTGGATGCTGTTTGGTACAATCAGCAGTTTGGTGGGGCTAGAACAATGGCATGAAACCTGCTGTCAAACACCAGCACAGTGTAAATATACCTCCAGTTGTCGTCCACAGAACTCAACCCCCCTATAGAGCTTTGATCGAGCCATTTACCTTTTACTGAGGTAAGGACATACGATTGAGGCATTGGGATTTTAAGCCTCTGGGAAATGCGCTTGTGTGTGATTGCTTCTCTTTTCTACACACACACTAATGTGATTTGTGTTAAATCGTGACGAAGATGTCATGGCTTTATCTTGAGCATTAGCATTGTTGAGCAAACCATTAGCTGCCACTATATTTTGGACTAGTGACTGTTATAGCCTACATCAGAACCGATTGTTCCAATCCAAACTATACATATTGAAATTACAAAAGGATAGAATTGTGTAAAATGCATTACCCTAGATAATGACTGGTCTTTCCTGATCAACCCAAATACAGAGAATTTTAATCTACCCTGTAATGTAATTTTAGCCTTATTCCATGTCCATGTGCATTGCAATGCAGTTGAGCGAAACGGTGGTACAACCAGTCTGCAATGTTTCTTGGAGGTGTTTTTACTAAGTTAAGTGATAAGCATACTATCTATCATATATATGAAAAATAACATTAATTTTATTCATTTTCAGACTTTTTTTTGTTTATGCATCATACGCTAATGTTCACAGATGTTTTCAAACTCTTGTATGTATATTTGAATTCTTCATTCCTGTTGTTAATTTACCGTATGTTATAAAACAAAAGAGATGGAGCATTAGGCCTATATCCCTTCAGTGAAGGACCATGCTATTTTATTATTACAGCTTCCTTTTTAAGCTATTTATTTTTGTAAAGTTTTTACCTTGGATATGTAAGTAACATGGCAGATGCTGCTGTCTTTGAGATTATTGTCTATAAAATGGTCAAATAAACACATTTATGTCAATACACGGTTCTCTTTTATTGTGACCTACCCTCCACATGAATCAAAAAGATAAATTATAAAACATTTCTACAAACGTATGGATCTAAAATAATGTAAGTCGCTAATTGTGCACAAAAGTTTCATCCATTAATCGATCATTTTATCCGGAGTAGTGAGTAAACATCAGCAATACTTAAAAAGGACCCATTAATTCTACAAAGTATTTGAAGCAGGTTCATCAGTGTTCGCTTATAGACTGTATGACATAAAACTCTCCATGGAAGGCCAGACAAGTGGAATTCTTTTAGGTGGGTTGGTAACTTTTAAAAGTTGGGCGAGGCGAGTTTTGCAAACCAAGACCTCTTACAATGTTCTGTAAAAATCCTCCCACATTGGAATAACTTCTCTGCTAAAACATTTTAAATTAAGACAGCCATATGAGAATATATTCAGTAGCTGTGGTTAGGGAGGAACCCAATTTAACAGGCAACACCAGCAACTTAACAACATCCTGTTTTAATGCCTGTTATTCTATATCCTAAACTTGATGCATGTTAAAATCATAATGGGTTAAAAATACCAGCATGACCATAATCATGTTAGCCATGGCTCAGCTTGATTTGGGTTTCCACTGATATCTAATGTTTTAGCAGACTACAGAGCTTTATCACAATGAAGGAAAGTCTTTATGTCTGAAATAAAAGTAATTTAAAAGCAGTGGTGAGAAATGTACTTGTTAGAGGGTCAATCAAATGATTACAAAAAAGACAAATTGATCATAAAGACACAAAGTGAGAGTTCAGTGAGGCTCAGTGACAAGGAGATGCTAAAAAAACTACGAAGACACAAAGTGACAACAATGAAACTACAAAGAAACACAAAGTGGCAACAATAAAACTAAAGAGTGACAAAGTGAAAATAATGAAAATACAAAGGGACATAAAGTGGCAACAATGAAACTACAAAGACACAAAGTGGCAACAATGACACTTGAAAAAAGTACAAACAGGCACAAAGTAACAACCATGGAACTAAAAACAGACACAAGAGTGTCAAGCAAGTAGCTGTAAAATTATTACAAATACTGTTCTGCTTCTTGTTCAATCTGTGTCTTTCTCCTGTGTCAGAGCATGCTGTTTCGACAGACCCATTAACTTTTAATTTGTCCATAGTGACAGTAGTCATTGCCATAATTATTTGCCATCACAGAGAGAGCCTTCCTAATCAGTGTATTCAGTCTACTGGTGTCACCAGCTCCGATGCTGCTCCCCCAGCAGACCACAGCAAAGTACACTGTGCTCTGAAACACATACATTGAAGTATCTCAGCTTCCTTTGGAAATAGAGCCTAATCATCCCCTTCCAGTTCAGCCTGTTGTTGATGTGGACGCCCAGGTACTTGTACTCCTCCACCACATCAACATCCTGTCCCAGGATAGACACCAGCCGTGTAGCCGTCCTCTTCCTTCTGAAGTTGATCACCATCTCTCTGGTCATATTCACATTCAGAAGACCATGCCACAAAATCATCCACTACTGATCAGTTCTCCTCCACCTGCCCATCACTAATACATCCAACCACTGGAGAAACTCAGAGCATTCCTATAGGTGGCATAACCTGGAATTGTACTGAAAGTCTGATGTGTACAAGGAGAACAGGAATGGAGACAGCACAGTCTGCTGTGGAGCTCCTGTACTGCACACCACCAGGTATTTTGGGAGGAGGTGTGGACGGGCACTGTTACCGGCAGTGTGCTGCTGCTACAACTGTCCCCTCAAATTATAATGACACTTTAGTTTTCACACAGTCATACTCAATCCTTTACACCTCATGCACTCATATACACCAACATACGTATCCAACATCACCTTTTACAAAGATGAGTGGGGAGGTGTAAAGGATTCTGCCCCTGTTTCCTGCGCCCTGCCCGGGGCGGGGGGCGGAGGCCGGCTGGAGGTTCAGGGGCCAGGTGGGTTGTGTCCCGGGGTTG
>VVAS01054535.1:0-12787 GCA_015103295.1 Ptychochromis oligacanthus
GCAAAAAAAATAAACAAACCGAACACAAAAAAAAAAAAAAAAAAAAAGTCATGTAAAATTTTTTTTTTTGTTTTTTTTTTTTTAAATGTTCTTAAACAACTACTACAGTGCTTTCAACAAAATCACAACAACTTTATCAGGATGATCCAGAGAATATTTTCAGGATGAGCCTTAGTTTGTTTTCAACACGGCCCTTTGTCAGGACTTGTTGAAGAACGAGCGGAAGGAGGCGCACCTACCCACATTCATATTTAAGGCAGTAAATGCCAGAAATAACACAGTTCCGCTCGCTGAGGAGCTAGTGCTCAGACTCATTGGTATTCATATTATTGACATGCCTGGATACGCTCCTAAATAAACATCGGAGGGATGGAATATGTTTCCATCTCAGATGTGGTTCAGTTCTAAATGTCTCCAGCTGTTACTGGGATCCCCCATATTTTTTTTCCATGCAGTTATACATTTCCTACATGTGCAGAGGAGTTTGGGAAATATGCAAACTGCATTTGAAGAATAAATCCTGCGTGGCTACGTGGCTAGAGGAAAGTCCCATCAGTCTTCCGTTTGTTTATTAATTTCACCTCCGCCACGCGGGAGCCCTTCAGTCTTTCAGCCTGTGCGACTCAGACTGTGTCTGCGTTTGGCGGGTTCGTAACCACTGTGCTGTGAGGGAATAACAGAAGCACCACTGGCCACCTTGCTTTCTTTAAATCCGGACCGTGACATCATCGCCTCTCGTGTTTCAGTGTGTCTGTACTACGGGGCGCACGCGGCACGCCAGTCAGCGCGAGTACTTCTGCCGTGTGAGCACAGCGGTTGCGGACGGAGAGCGCACTCCGCGACGCACGCTTTTTCAAAGTAGCAAACTGTTCACGTCGTTATTTCTGACGTTCACATCTGGATAAGGCGGACGTTTTGGGTTGTTTTTTTTTTCTTCTTTCCCCACGTTTTTCTTGCCTGCTTGACTTCACCGCGATTTTGAGCCGCCTGGACATTCATGGAAGCGTTTCTTGTAAGTAAAAAAAAAAACCCCAAAAAAACAAACCTCAGGCAGTACTGCGTTCCAGATACACTGAACGGGATTTACTCTTAAGGCGATAATGGTTGGGGTGCTCGGAGTGTTCAATGTATTGACGGGGTGATGGTTGATGCTAGCAAAAGGCTATTTAGATGCAGTACCCGTGATTGTTTACTGTATTGCAGCTCTAATCAGCTCTGAGCAGGCTCCCAGTCAGCGTTTTGTTCTTTACATGGCTTTTATACCGGACACTACCAGTCCCTAATACGGTATTTGACCTCAGTTTTGTTTGGGATTCTGTTTATTTTAAGTTCATGTAATGACATTCATGCTGCGGTACTGATGTGGCCCTTGTAGCGAAATCTTTTCTAATGTGGTTCAAGTATTTTGTTAAAGAAATGTAATATTTCATTCTCATACTTAAATGAAATGGTTCATGCTCGGTGTGACAAACCCTTCTTTTCTACTCTACTCTGGATCGGCAGTCCCCCCCAGCAAAGGAAATTTGAATTCAAATATGTATTTTTGTGTTTTGCTGTTGGTCAGTTAATGTGGCCACAGGAGTTTTGATGGAGACAGCAGTCTAAGTAAACCTCTCCAGGGGAAATACTGTAATAAAAACTGAGGCTTTCATTTCTCTGTTTTTATTTTGTGTGTTTATTTTTTGAATCTGATGTTGATGCAAATCTAGTTTCATGCTTTCCTGAGTGTATTAATATGTTTTTGTGGTGCACATTTTAAACCAGTGTTTGCAGCTATGGAAGCAGCATTTCCATTTCACTTTTTCTGATGTGTGCCATCACTTGACTGCAAGCAGTCCCGAAGCTTCTCTGTTTACCCCTCATGACTCCGTTTCTTTGCCTTAGTTCATATTTTTTATTCCTTACAGTACTGATCTGCACAGTGGTTCTGGGCGATCTTAAAAAGCTTTTATCTGTCCGTCACAGTCAGTAAAGCCATAATTACAGTCTTTCCTGCAGTGGCCAAGACTGTGGACTCTTTTAATAAACTACTAAGCCCTACATTGCAACAGATTGGATTATATTTTCTTTTCTTTTTTTGATCTTGCCAGAATTTCTTGGAATAAGCAAACAAGTAAGCAGTTGAGCCCGTTCCTCCTATCCCTGTCAGATGTGTCTTTAGGCATGCTGTTACAGTTGTCTTGTTTATTTCTACGTTCATGTGTGAGCCTTGAATCATACTCAAGCATCATCTGTAAGGGTAGTTTTTGGTTTTGACTGCATTTAGACAAGACTAGAGTTGGACATTAGCCTGTGCTGTATACATCGGGCACGGCCTCTGCAACTATCAGTGTTTTTCTGTATTTGTCCCTTACACTTGAATTACAAATAAACAGTATTTCTGTGGGGGACTAGTGTGGTCAGTACTCCGTGTGGTCTGATTGATTATTGGATGAAGTTAGAATGGAGAGCATAAATTGGGTGTTGGCATTCAGCTAACAGCATCAGACATAGAACATAGTGGTTTATCACAGTAAGGACTAGGTTGACACTTGCCAAATCGAAAAGGAGAACAATAACCATTCTGTCTTCTGTACTCATTCACTTTTCCTGTGAGTGTGTTCAGTCCATATTCACTGTTGTTTTATCAATAGGCTCTAGCTTGGGGCTGGAGCACTCCATCATCTCACACTTCAGTCCTCTGCAAAACATTCACAAGCTAACGTCAGTTTTAAAAACTTCTTTAACCATTTTGTATGATTTAATATAAAATGAGTACCATTACTGCAGGACTTTTAGACAGTTAAGCTGGATTTGTAGGTGTAAGAAGTACTAATTTAAAAATCTTGGATAGGGCAAGTAGTTTTAGATAGGTGATTCAAATTATTATTATGAATGGGGGACATCATGTCATCAAGGAGCAGGTCCAGAATAATGGAGATAAACAGATCACCCGATACTGGCTGCTGATCCAGCCCCAGCACTCACTGAACAGAAGGCATCAAGAGGAGACAAGGGCGGGTCCACATTTGTTTTCAATCATCGAGTCATGAGAGATAAACCAGCAGAATGTCAAAAACTTAAGATAGACGTCAGCTTCATAACCAGCCCATTGAAATGCTGTTATATATAGACCGACCATTAATGTCTAGTGTTTACATTTTTTGGAGATATATGGACAATGAATGAGTGTAAGAAAGGTTTAGTATTTCCCTTTTAAACATAGTCTTTTAGGTGCGCATATAATTGGCATGATGGCAGCAGTAGCTAAAATGTGTTCATGCATTTTGTAAGAACAAAAACAGCAGAGGAAAGGCTCATGTGCAGGCAGCCTGTGGTGAAGAAACATTTTCAGTTCTGCATGATTTAAAATTTGGCTCCTTACTCCAGTATGTGGCAAAAAGGGGAATAAACATTTAAAAAGCAGTTTTTACTTCCCACTTCAAGTTTAACCTTTAAAGGTACAAACATAACAATGCACAATGTTTTAGAAACTTGAAGATGTAAAAAAAAAAATGTTAGTCAGTAGTCCAGTTATACATTTTATCTTTGATTGCCTACACCATCATCACCACCACCACCACCACCACCACAGCCTCTCTCTCTATTTCTTTAAGGAGCTGACCTTGATTAGAGCCTGAGTGTTATTTTGGGGTGCCACACTTATGCTCTTTGTCCTGCAACAGACCTAAATAGCTGTAGTAGCTCTGCAAGTAGTGATAGTGATGTATGTAGACATGATCTCTAGATACATACATATAAATACAGTGTTTTTGAACCTGAAATTGAACATGGAGTAGTTAATAAGGGAAGTTTCACAGACACTGAAAGTGAAGGTAGAAACTTTAGATGTGTGGCAAGTGTAAGACTCTGAAGTTAGTCTTTGGTTCATCAATAGACCTTTAAGGAACCATTCTTTTTGTTTAATGAGGAACAGCTGGGCCTGGCCTCTGGCAGAAGGTCACAGTGCAGCTTAGTCTACAACTCATGGCAGTTTTCCTCCAGTATACTTCCTAAATTTTCTTCATAAATACTAAGTTTCACTTCTTTCAGTCGTTGTTTTTTTTTGTCTCGATAAGGCAGCTTGTTTCCATGGCTCTGAAATCTGCTTGCCCATTCAGCTGTGTCACCTTGACACACTTTGCACACAGTTGCAGCTGCCTCAATTGAGCTGATAATTTAATTATTTGTGGAAAAAAAAAAATCAGATTTGTTGCCCGAATGAGCAGCTGTTTTCTGAGGATACGGTTAAAGGTCTAAGGTGAAGGTCTAAGCTAAACAGGCATGCAAATGAAGCTATGGGCTGTATTTTCTGCAGCATTTGTGGTTTAGTGCAGATATTTTCCAAATGTTCGTAAGATATGTCCCAAATTGGATGTAGCAGGTATTTTCATTTTGTGATAGCTGCATGTTGGAACACCACATGTCCTGTGGCTTCTTGGGGACTGCAGAACCCCTATTTTGTCTTTTTTTGTCTTTTCTCCCACTGCCCCACACACGCCCTCTCATAAACTGCCCATTCTGCCTATTCAGCTCAACCATTGTGAGGAGGACTATTCATACCTCTGGTCAGCGTCCATGTGGTATTGAAGAGTACCACAGCAGCCCAACTCTTTTTATGCTTGTTAGGAGTACTTACCTGATAGCATGAAAGCCTTAATCAGTACATGTGGCCTTGTCTGATGTTATGTCCAAGTTCCTTCCTGTGTAATAGGATTAGATTTATGAGCATTACCAAAAGAATTATCATTATAAGGCTCTGTTTGGTGAGTGGCAGTTTCATTTGTTTAAGGGACCAAGGAATTTTTCTTTGAAACTCTTTTCCTGTAATGTCCTGGCATTTTAAAAAAGAAAGCAAAAATGTGTGATCCTCTGGTATTACAAACATTAAGTTAGGTTTAGAGCCTGACCAATACAGGATTTTTAAGACCAATACTGATACAGATATTTGGTGATTTAAAAATCTGATATATCGGCCGATACTTTTTTCTTTCAGACACACAAAACATAACCAGGTTTCCTGAACATTTGCTATATGTAGTTATTTATGAGTCCTTACTAAGATAATATGGCAGTGCACAGCAGAGTGCCCTCTGGTGGACAAACTATGCAACATCAACACTCATAACATGGTTGACGGATGTTTCTCCCATTTCTTCTTACTTTTTAAATTTCCATTTATCGACCGATGTAAATGCAAATACCAATATATCGGCAAATAGCTAATATCAGCCGATACATCGACCCCGCTGACATATCAGGCCCTGCCGATATATCAGGCGGACTCTAGTTAGGTTTAAAGGTTGCCAAATAATGGAATGTAAATGGAGTTAAATGTACCACAAATGTGTAATATGGATATGTGTTAAGGTAACTCATGCGGTCTACTTTGAGTAGGATGATATGTTATTACTGTAGCACTGATAGGATCATGGTGTAATCTTACTCGGCTGTGCATGTTAAAAAAATATTCTCACTTATCCTGTTATTAAAGCATCACCATAATTGGGTCATGTCTTTAAGAACGGAGGGTAGATTGCTTGACTTCTCTGACCTGCCTGTACACTTGAATGCCCAGTCAGTAGAGGCCTTGAAGCAGTTATAAAGGCATTCAATTAAAAATAGGATGCATTTTCTGTGGTCAGGCACTATGTATTTATAGAAGCTGTGAGGAGAAAGAAGGTGGTGTGACTTTCTTTGCTTGAGGTTTCCCAAAGTTATAAAGCAGTTGCAAAAAGTGTAGAGTTTTAATTTTCTAGCAGGAAAAGCGGGACACCTTCCATCTTAAAACTGTTTAACTAGTGTAATTTAGTGCCTTAAAGTCACTAAATCATTAGTGCCATCAATTAAAATCTTCCTAAGACTCTCATGTCACTGAGTAGAAAAGACAGTAGTTCTTTTTGTACCCTTGTATTGTTGCCCTAGTGTTGCAGAGTTGGTTTGAAAAGTCCTTTTTCATAAATTCCCCATATCTAAATTTGCTGCAGCAGTTTAAACTCCTTATCATGACTTAGAGGAATTTGTTCCAGTTTTTCAACACAACACAGGATGAGGAAATCCCCCTCAGTGTTTTTTACTGACACCAAACCAAAAGATTTGACAAAACTTATGACCACAACCTGTCTTTATAGTGTTTTATTCTGATTGATGGGCAGAAAGCAAGGATTTAATGTGAATTCATCCAGTAATAAAAGTCATTATCTATTTTTAAATTAACTGAACTTAATAAAATTATAAATAGTGATTCTATGTCTTTTATTAAGCTTAAGATTGTTGAATGAACATCAGAGATACGTTTTGAGATTTCAGCAGGGCCCCTAAACTGTGGTGTTAAAATCCAATTTTATGTTGTCAAAACTCATGGAGCCCTGTCACTCTCTCTATAATGTATGGATCTTTGATGCAGCCTCTTAGTTGTTTGTGGTTAAACTGCTGTATAAGGAGAGAGAGGGATCAAAGTCCCACCCGGAGCAATAAAAAGCTTAGCCTGTAGAGTGCTGGGGTGACCCCCAGACCTTAAGCTCTTCATTATTGCAGCTCACTGCTAATTATTGTGGACAGGGCAGTTCAGAAGCCAGAAAACTGCCCAACCCTCCTCACTGCAGGGTGGTCAGTTATTACTCCCACTCCTCATTCCACACCTTTGTACATCTGAGATCGAGAGAAAAAGATCCTCCGGGTGCCCTTCACCCACACACACCCCATAAACAAACATCTTGCTCTGGAAAAAAAAGGGAGAATTTTTAAAACTAAAATGAATCGAAAACAATGCTTTTCTCCTTTGCTACCACATGCTCAACTTACTGTAAAACGCTGTGATTTTAAGCTAACTTAATCTGGACCGTACAGACCACAGACCACATCCTGCAGAACATGTGTGGCTATTTTAAATGTTGTTGTAAGCTAAGATTAGTTGGAAGAAGTGGAAAACATATTTACTCACAGGGAGATTTGATTTTGAGCTGGTCACAGTAAAAGTCGATTTTTGTTAAAGTAATGGCTGTCATCAGAATTCATTATGTTACTATTTAGTGATATTTTTGGAAGGCCTTCATGTTGTGTAAGACAAGGCAATCAAGCCACATTTTTGTTTTGCCAGTAATTGTTTTGTAGCGTGTTCCTGTCATGGTTGAATTTAGCTCCTGGTGCCATATGGATGCAGTAAAATTGATTTTGAGCTCATTTTTCTCACTATTGTCAAGGCTGTCAGTCATGTGGTGAATATTTCTTATGTGTAGCTGAAAAGAGTGGTTCTTCTGTAGATTGATTAAAAAAAAGGAGCTTCCTTTTTTTCAAAGATCAGAAAAAGTATATTGTATCATCATACCTTTTTTTTGGCCTGCATACAGTCAGAGCCCCATGTTACTTGTCACACAGATCATGATAGGAATGTTTAGGATCTTCTCAAGTTACTTGTGTCCATAAAGATGTACTATACAGACACTGACCTCGCACTCATGTCAGTTTGCACATCTGTATAAACTTCTGCAAGGACAACGCTTTCATTTTGGAGATGAAAGGGCCTTAGTCAGGTTCATTTTAGGGATGATAGTTCAGCTATCTCTGAAGCTTTAATTTGACTAGTATGGTTTAGACTGTTAAGATCCACCAGGTCACTGGCCAGCCACCTAGTGTTAGGGTTGGAGTTGGTTAATGTCCATCGGTTTTTATAGAATTTTCACCTATAAGGAACAACCAGATAGAAAAGCTTTTAACCACAAAAAAATGTAAAACCAACATGAATGTATGAGACTTCATTTGAAAGGCAACATCTTCTAGTTTCTATTTTTCAGGTGGCAACCTTAACACTAGACATGTCACTAGTAACCTGATAGATGTTAAGAGTTAAGTGTTATGTATTTTAGGGTCAGGACTCTTGCTGCTCTAACAGGCTTGTAGCTTGCCAAATGGATCAATCGAAGAATACTTAGTAATTCATAATTTAATATAATTTTTTTTATTGAGGTAATATCTTTGTTTGTCAGATTCATAATGAGGTAGATTAATCAAACCTGTTTAATTGCCATGTAATACACTGTCCCTGAAATTAAATTCCAAATTGAAGTAAGGTACATCAGCTGATCTGTTGATCTGTCTTTTTTGATTGAGTGTCTTTTTTCAAAAAGATCTTGTACAGATATTTTAAATAGAGGTTACTTTTTTTATCATTTTGTTTTTGGACCATGTTTCACTATTAGGTTCACCAAATTCCTGTCTAACATTTCTTCCTATAGACAGAAACAGGGTGGCATGGGCATCATTGGAGCTTGGTTGTTTTCGTATAAACGGAGCAGAATTGCCTCACATCCTTGGTTTGGTCCACTGACTTCTGGCAAATGTCTGGGTGTCTTTTGGCTTGCTACAGCAGATGTTTGACGCTTTTTTAGTCCGTTTTACTTTGTCAGTTATATTGGGCAACTAATATACAATTGACTTCTTTGAGCTGTGTGTTGAGAGAGCCATACTTACTGTACCATCATTCAGAACCACTGGGATTTTACCACACAGACTGCCAAACCAAAACAATGAGCTGAACGAAGCGGAAAACTTGCGAACGGGGTGCTGGATCCCTAGTGGGAGTGGCAGCCTAAATAATCTTTTCACATTACACAGTCCTTTTGTGTTTTTATTCAATTTGATTCTGTTTTAATGCAAAAATATTGCATTCAAAGAAGTGGACCTTGACAAATACCGTGTGCTGACATTGTTCAGTTCTTTACGATACATTCACCCAAAAAATCTAGATTAGTGTAGACTAACATGACAAAATATACATAATGCTGTAGGGTCTTTACTTTACAATATGAACAGCTTTGATATGATAATTGTTTCGAATTTTTCCTATGTAAAATATATAGAATTGTACTGAAACAGCAAGTTCTTCTTTCCTAGAGTATCTCTCTCCAGATTCAGACTTTTTTAAATTAATGCTTTAGGTGTGTTTATCACAAACATGCTCAGATGTGGAAGATAATGGATGTTACCATAACACTAGAGCTCCACTACAGGTGACCCACATTTATGCATTTTATTCAGTCTTCTGTGTCTTTGCTGTACAAACAAGCACAAGCAGCACTTTTTGAGGAATTATGAACTGCACCTGACCCCAAAGTAGAGGTACATACTTTTGTGTACTGTTGCTCCTCTAATGCAACACAGTGCATGCACAAATCACTATTGCGTGGTTGTTTGGTTGCATGGGAGGTCACTGACTCTACTGTCGTCAGGAGCTCAGAAGTGATCTTTGACTGATTGACAGTGGCCTTTCCTTTGTACTCTCGTTTCCCGGATTAGAGCTCATAATGATATAGCTATGATCATTGGTAGAGGAAGGCCGACCCCAGCTGAACCTAGCTGAGTTTGGTTTATGTTTTACTGTATTTTGGAAATAGAGTCTTTGGTCTAAGTCTACCACCATTTTACAATTGTGTGCCGTGCCTAGATGCCCATTGTCTGCTCTTGATGTGGTGAGTCTGGCTTGACCCACACCTTCCTGAACAAATGTTGCTCAGAAACGTGTACTGGCCTAGACTTACGGGATGATCAGGATGTGTTTTAGGGTTATTGGAGTCTGGCAAAGTGAGCGTGGGTCTTTTCTCTATCATTGGTCCGATTTTTCAGTGATGGCAGGACATCATAGGCAGCCCTTAAGGTGATCACAGTCATTGCTTATGGATGTGTTTGAAGTCACTCAGTGACACATTATATTCCTCCAGAACAGATTTCTTTTATTGATTATCCTAGAATTGACATGTTACTTTAATCAAAGGGCATGCATTGCCAATTAATTGTTGGGTTAAATGCACTGCTATATTTAAACTTCTCTACCACATGATAGCACACTTAGGATGCATGCATTAAGCTATTATTTGCAAAGAAAACATGAGTATCCAAGCTTTTGAAAAATGTGACAGTTTGGGACTGATTCTAGAAGTCATTATTTGAACATAGCATAAAAATGTTTTTATTGTCCGTACTTTTTCTCTCTATTATATGTGTAGCCAACCTATGCAGAGCAGTATAAGCATGTGTGAGGGATGCCAGAGAAACATGGTGCCGTTGGCTTGCCTGAAGACCGCACAGAGTGCTCTGTTGCCAACAGTGCCTCCAGTAATTATAGACCAGAGCTGTGGAGACTGTTGCTCTCCAGGCAAAAATGAAACTAAACCCCCTATTTTATACTTGGTATTTGCTCTTTTCAGTACACCATGTTTAAAAACTGTGTTATTTTTGGACTGTAGCTTGATTCTCTTGTGTTTCCAGTACAGCCTGACTGAGTTAAAGTATAGAATAACTATACAGCACATGAAGACAGTAGTAGCTTTGACGACTTTGTTGACATTGCAGGTCTTCCTTTTACCCACATCGGCTAATATTTTGTTTAATCTCCAGTGTTGTTATTATATTTGATTAATGTATGTAAAAATACTCTCTGTTGCTTCCCATCACTGTATCTGTCATCAAATAACCATCAATTTTCATCTCTAAATTGCAGGTTATGCAATAGGAAGCTGATTAATTGTATGTTGATATTAATTTTACAATCTATTTAGTCTTCCAATAGCATTGTTTAGGCAACCAAAGATTAACATTAGTGACACTAAAGCCTGTAATTCTTTCTGGTGAGTTTAGTGGGCTTCCTCACCCCAAGGCCATTGACATACAGAAAACACTGACCTCTCTCCCTTTTACTGGAAAGCTTCTGTTGTTCACTCCTCCTCTCCTAAGACTGTGAGGTCTGTGTCCTGGTGTTCCAATTATGTCAGGGTGGAAGTGACTGTGGGCCGCTGTAATTGGCCAACAGGATGGTGGCATCATCTGTTCCTCTGTTATTAGATTTTGAGTGTATGTTAGCACAACAGCCTGCTGGAGCCCTTAGATTCTGATCGTATTCATGATTTGTTCAAACAGGCTTTCAAATAATTCTGTACGTGCTAAATGTGCATCTAAATTTTCTTTTTCTTCTCCTCTGTTTTCTGACTTGTTGTAAGAGGTGTTTCATTTTTCTGTTTTCATTGAAGGGTGCCTCTTCTTTTTTTTTCATTGAAATGTCCTAATAATTTTTGCCATCATCAAGCAGCCATAGTACCTAAAGGGCTTGTTCTGGTGGACTGACCAATGCCAGGTTAGGCCAGTTTCCACTATTTTTTATTTTTTTTAGTAAATCTTTTATGCAGTCGCATATTACACAGACAGTGTACATATACAGTTTACAGTCTACTGAACAGGCTCAGAAGCAGTGCTCATATATGCCAGGCCTACATTCTTCTCATTAAAGCTACCCTATCATCCAAAAAGAAGAAGAAAAATGAACAAAATCAACATAATCATTTCAAATCATTAACCCTCGATCTTTGTAGACCATTTTTTTGAAAACCAAAAGCGTATTACACACTTTATATTTATATCAACCTTATTCCATAATACATCTTCTTTTGATAACCTTTTTCTAACTTTTTGTACAGTGAAATTACAAACTGAAAAGCACTTTTGTACACAGCGTGGGAGTGTCTTTGATTTCACTTTGAATATTATTAGGGATGCACTGATCCAGCTTTTTCCAGTTCCAACATGATACTGATACCTTGGCTTTGGATATCTGCTGATACCGACTACCGATTTACCAGTGTTAAATTAATATACTGTATTCCTCACTGTGACAAAGAGTCTGGGAATCATTCTTTTATGTTTAAGGCAACATCACACTCAACTTAGACATTGCTTTCCTTGCAATATAAGTTAAAATGGAGCAAATAAATACATCCAAGAATAAATATTTATTAAATTGGTATTTATTTGCAAAATAATAAACGACAACAGGGCAAAATATGTATTCACATTATCCTAATACCTAATTTATTGGTCTCATTTCCAGTCTGTGTGAGAGTCATTAGGCTACTGCTTACTGCTGATAAGTGAGCAAGAAATCATACATTGTTTTATACAGAATTACTAACAACTTTGAAACTTTTCCGTTAATATAATATGTTTGTTGTTTCCATGGTAATTTGTGATCAGTCACAACACCTAGAAATTTTGCTGCATAAACTTTTTCTTTTAAAGTGTGGTCAGTTTGTAAGTTTGTAAGCTTGCTAATATTTCCATATTGTGTATCTAGTTTTCATCACCATACACAATATGAATTCTTAATTTGATGCTCTCATGTTTTGCTGGTAAAAGTTTCAAATTAACTGTAAAAATTTTTTATTTTCTGAAATTACCTTTCGTTTTTTACTCCGTTAAGCAGGACATCCGTTAGATATTTTTAAAGGCAGATATAGATGGACGGATTTATAATTGATGGCTTTATTTTGACAGAAACAATGATCAGTCTTATTTTTTCTTCCCTCTTCTTATCCTCATTAGCCACAATGAACGGAAGGTGACCTGCAAGCATCCTGTCTCAGGCTTACCCTCGCAAGACAACTGCATCTTTGTAGTCAACGAACAGTAAGTCTCTTGTGTTATTTATTTATTTTTTTTTTGCTCTCAGAATACCACTGAGCAGCATTTTTAGCACTACAGTATGCTGTTGAAACTCCTTTTGTGTAGGCAACATTGCGTAAGTTGTTGCCATGCCATCTTCTATTTGCAGTTCTGCCCTTTCAATTCAAGGCCTCTATTCATCCTCAGTTATATAGTTTCATAAACAAATTCTTAGCAATAAGAACTAAACTTCTATTTACAAAAATCAAGTTTGAGGTAACTTCTGATTAGAGAGTTTTCTATTGGATAATTGAGCTTCTGTTTTATACAAGTGTCCTGGCAGGGTTAATAATTCTGATGCTAAGGCCTCAGTAAAAAAAAA
>VVAS01054541.1:5110-15226 GCA_015103295.1 Ptychochromis oligacanthus
GTTATAATACGTAAATATTGATCTAGTATTTTTGCAGATTGTCATGTCAGCATCAAGTCAGTGATTTATGTTTAAAGCTTGTTCGTTCAGTATATATAGTCACTTAGAGGTATTTTATGATGTAAAAGAATCAACAAAAAAAAAAACCTTGTGTCATTCTTACCTTGGCTTTGAGCTGAGCTGTGAGGATGTTGTATTGCTGCTCTGTTTGAGCCTTGAGTGACAGAGCATCAGTCTTCTCCCTGAGCAGGCCTGTCAGTTTGTTCTGCAGCTCCTTCACCTGCAGCAAAGACAGCTGCTCTTTAGGTCAAACACATAAAGTCTGTGGCTACAATTAGATGAAAGGCTACTGAAAAACAAGACCACGTATGACTGTATCTGTTGATGAATTTTCATGCAGCTGCGTCTTAATTATTTCAACACCTACAGTACCTGAAATCTGGCTTTTAATCATTTCTTGTATGTATGGCTACCAAACAGCGATGAAACCCAATTAAGCTTCTGGGAACTCTAACAATACTGTATTTGATTCAATGGTGAAACAAATATAAATCTTGCATGTGTGTGTTAGAGCTGAGTAGCAAACATGAAGGACAGAGTTCAAGGCAAAGAGACACAGTTGAGAGAAGGTGTGAAAAAAATGAGTGCAAAAGAAAACAGCACTTCTTTGCAGTGAATCAGACGTTTGAAAACAGCAGCTGAGAAAAACCTCTCTATTTATGTGAAGGATTTAGAGAAGGCCCTGATGAAGGTAGAAACAAAAGTATCATCAAAGACTATGAACAAGTAGACTTAAAAGACAAAGATGGAAAGTCTGGAAACTTCAGCACACTCCAGCCTAAACCACAAAGAACATAAAAATCGACTTAAATGCACAAGACAAAATGTGGATATTGCTTTAAAGCTCTGGGAGTCTGCTTTATGGAGTTTTTGCTGCTCTCAGTGCATAAAATTAAAGCTGGTAATCAGTGGGCTGTCCAGCAAGACAGTTAACCAAAACTTGATTAAGGAATTAATCTTGGAACATCCATGAAAGTGCATCTCAGTCCCTGGATTTGAATCCCACTAAAAATAGTTGATGAAAATCAAACAAAAAAAGGGACAGCACAGAAACTGAAGAATATGTGCAGAAATCTTCATGTGAAACAGTTTCATACTAAAAGAGTGGAGTCAGCAGGGTGTGAAAAATTTTACTTGAGGTCATAAAGTTCAAATAATAATACATATTGATAGATTAATTAGTGATTTTTGAATCTTCATTGCTAGTAATCTTAACATTATGTGAAAAATCAAACGTTCTTTGACTTATTAAGAGGGTTTAAGGTTTTTTAACATCTAGAACATCTTGCTGGTTAAGGGGTGGAATTGTTTTGATTGCAACTGTATACCTAGATAAATACCTGGGTTGTGAGGTTGTAATTTTCCTTCTTGGTTTCTTCCATCTGATTCTCATCTGTCAGTTTCATCACCTTTTCAGCTGCTTGGCTTGCCTTTCTCTCTGCCTCCTCTCTCATTGCTTCTGAATGACACAGCTCACCGTGAAGCCTATTGATCTGAACATGTATGCAAAATGAGGACAGTGACATTTTCAAGCATATATTATGGCTAATATAAATGTTAATTGACAAGCAAAAATCATACTATTTTTTTTAATTAAAAACTAACTTGCCTATACTCACCTCTGCACGGCTCTTGTCCAGTTCCTCTTGTGACCTCTTTAATTCTGCTCCCAGAGTTTCAATCTCTCTCATCAGATCATTTTCCTCCTGCTATGAATCAAAACGATTTGATGTATCAAACACAGTTGTAAGGATACTGAAAGTCTGAAAGGGTACTCTGTAAATTGACACAACAGCAACTGGCATCATGCACAAATGCACTTCACTCTTGATACCTGTATTAAGTTTCCTTGGTGGCTATTAGTCTGACATCTTTGTGTAGCATAATCTGCAGTCTCAGCAGGAGTCTCAGTCTTCTTTTTCAAACCAGCACTGCTTGGATTCAACAGCTGCTGCTTCTGATTCCTCTCCTCTGTTTGCATGCAGAAAGCTTCTAGACTGTTTCTTTCTTCTCTTAGGACTTGAATTACTACCATTATCTGCTCTTCCTCTTGTTTCAAACAACTGACTGACTGTTCAGTTCTTTCTTTTTCTTCTTTCAAACTGCTTACTGACTTTATTAACCTGTCATGTTCTTCTTTTAAACTATAAGATATTTGTTCCTGGTCACTCTGTTCCTTTAGACACTTAAGGGAATTGGTTAGTTTCTCTCTCTCTTGTTTCAAATACAGCACTGTCTGGCTTAACTGGTCACTTTCTGTCTGTAAACTCTGCAGTGACTCCATTATTTGATCTCTCTCTTTTTTTCCACTTGAGAGAGATTCTATTATTGCCCCTTTATCTCTTTCAAGAGTAGATAAAGACTTAGTTAGCTGCTCTTTCTCCTCTTTAAGGCCACTCATGGACCTTATAAACTGTTCTCCCTCATCTCTCAGCCCACAGACTGTCCTGCTCAGCTGCTCTTTCTCTTGTTTAAGGTCAGCCAGAGATTTAGAGATGTAGTCCTTCTCGTCCTTCAGTCCCCAAACTGTCCGCGTTAATTGCTGTTTCTCTTCTGTCTGTACTTGAATTGACAGAGCTACTTCTCTTTGCTGCTCTCTGAGCGAATTTATGTGTTTAGCCAGTTCTTCTTGTTCTGTTTTGAGGTTCTGGACTGAGTTGGTCAGCTGGGCCACTTGATCTGTCAGTGAACTAACATGAAGATTGTTTTTTGAGCTGTTCTTTAATGAGTCACAGTGATTACTATGTTGACTGCCAGATACTGAATCTCTTTTCAAAGTGTCCATTTCTTGATTGAACATCAACTGTGCTACTTCTTCTCCTTTGACTAACTTTTCCTGCAGCTCCATAATGGTGTTCAGATCATCCTCAGTCTTCTTGGTGAGTTCTGAGATCAAACACCCCTGTTCCTGGTTCTCCTGCTCCAGCCTGACCTGATCCTCTTCTAGCTGGGAGATACGCTCCATCAGCTCTGTTTGCTGCTTTGTGATGCCCACCTCTCTGAGCTCAATGTGAGCCAAGAGCTCCTGGATCCGGTCTGCCAAGGCCCTGTTTTCCTGATTCAGGGCTTGGATAAGATCATTCTGGGCGACAGGAGGAGTGGTGTCATCTTGGGCAGAAGATAATCTGAGATGGTCATTTCCATCGTAGGTGAAGGGTATGCTAATCTGTACAGAGATGTAGAGTTTGATTAGTGATATACTGGATGTAGATCAAAGTTTCTTCAGCTGTATAAAACAGATGAGAATCGTAAAACACATGTAACATACCTTTTCTCTTGAAGACCTCTGCTCGGTCTCCGCCTCCTCTGCTTGTTTCCTGAGTTGTAACTTCAGTCGAGAAATCTCCTCAGCCATCTCCTTTAGCTGACCTTGTGTGTGCTGCAGGGCAACCTCCAGGTCGTCACGTTGCTCTTGAAGAGCTTTAAGATCTCCTCCTAACCCCAAGCTCCAGTATGCTTCCCTCAGGGCATCAGATTCCTCACTGGGACTGTCCTCCAAGTTCAAGATCCCCTCAGAGCACCAGTTTCCAAGTTTAAACTCATCTAATGACTCTGTAGTCAAGGAAAGTGACCTGAAGTTGGTGTTAGACTCGGAGTGGTGGCGAGGATCATTTTTAGGTGGTGTTTTTGATATAACCGGTGAGGATTGATGCTCAGTGCCGCTCTGTATGCTCTCTGCTGTCGCCTGGTGGTGAACAAGTGGAACTACTGATGAATAAGGCACCTAAACAAAAGTCAGAATTTAAGATCTTTGATGAGACAAAGTTGATAAAATGACAAGCATTCTTCCAGTACAGTGAAATGCTTTTGTTTCCTGAAGATGGTAGATGGTAATAAAACACTAAATTTGTGTTACCAAGATTTATTTGTTTCATGTTGTAATACATTCTCATCAATTAAGACAATTAAGCCACTATTAACACTGGTTCATGTACCAACTACATTTGGCCTGTCTAAAGTGACAAACAGCTAATAATGAAATACAAAAATAATTGACTACATTAAAAATAGTTATAGTTAATTTGTTTTTGTCTGTGTACGAGTTTTGAAACAAAAATCCCGTAATTTTTGCCACTTTTCAAACAAGCTTAGGGTAATAATAATTCTCCTGTCATGGAGAATTGGAAATGGAACAACTGGCACAAATTCTGAACATACAAATTTATTTCTATATTATAACAGGGACTATTTCTTTCCTGAGGAGAGAAAAAACATTTTGCATATTGCCTTGTGAAATATCCTGAACTCTCACGCTGCTTAGTCTAAAATAAATTAATAAAGTTTGCTTCTGTGAGCTGCTTTTCATGCTGGAGGTAAATATTATACCTATATTATCACTGTATACTATAAGAAAACTAGGATGGGCCTTTTAATAAAAGTAAAATTTTGTTTATAAGTTTTTCTCTCTAAACCTGTCATATCTATTCTCAAATTTAGATATCAAGACTGGCTAACTCCCACAAGTAAATACTTAACTCAGGAGGACTGTCTTCCTGTACTTTGCACCATATAACTGGAACAAACTTTAAAGGACATTGCAACTGGAAAATCTAAAACACACTGATGTCAGTAAGTTTTTCTGTGCTAGTTATTCTGCTGTAAACAAGCCTTATTTTTGAGACCACAGTCAGACTACCTAATTAAATTGTGGGTATAGAAGTAATAGTAATAATATTGATTGTGTCATACGCACCTCTTCCAAGTAAGCCACTGATGATTGTCCCATGGCAGTAGTATATGAGAGAGTGTTGGAGGTCCCAAAATTAACAGCTAGACTGGAGTTCAGTGTGCTGGTCCCAGGACTCGGGCATGCGGTTGACTGACTTGGTGTGTGGTTAGCTGAATCCCTGAGGACCTGCTCCAGTCTTTGGCTCTCCCCCCTTAGTTGTTCAAGCTCCTCCATCAGTGAGCTCTTAGACAGTTTCAGCTGATGGATCTCTGCCTTCATTTCATCCACCTTGCAGCCGAGGAAGTGGCTCCTCTCCTGGGCTTCCTGGAGCTGCTCCATTAGTCCCCTCCTCTCAGTCATCCTCTCCTCCTCTCTCTCCAGCAGCACTCTGAGATCCTCCTGCAGGCTGACAATGAATCCTTGCAGCCGTGTCTCATTTGAGGACTGTTTTGAGTCACTGTTTCTTCCTCCTTCTATATCATTTTCTGTTTTTCCCTCATCACCCTCTTGCTTTTCTTCTCTCACAGGCCCAACACTTGGCTGCCATTGCTTCCACCTCTCCTCCTCGGTCTCCTCTTCTCCTTCACCCTCTCCCCTCATTGAAGATAGCCTGTCTTGTTCTTCCAAGCATTGCACAGTCCCAGCAGTAATTCGGACTGCTCTGATCGTTGCCATACCAGTGGCGGCACTCACAGTCATGTCAAGTAGCTGCTTTTCTAAAGTGTAGATTCGATTCTGCAGGCTCTGCTCTCTGTCCCAGGCAAGGCTGAGCTTGTGTTGGAGTTGGGTTTTATAGTTCTCAAAATACTGGGACTGTCGACTCATCTCCTCCTCTTTGGCCTTCAGTTGCCTCTGGCAGCGCTGCAGTCGCTCCCTCCATACTCGCTCCTCTCTCTCTTTCTCCTGAGTCTGAGTGAGACAGAGAACCAGAGAGAGAGAAAGACACCACAGATAAGTCTGAAATACTTCTCAGGTAATCCCAACTGCTCAAAGCTTGCTTGATAACATCTTCTAGATGCCTGAGATAAACTAGTTTGTGTACTAGTACTGTAGCAACAGTCTTTGCTGTATCTGTTATCTGTTGTAGCACTTGTCTGACTTGCGCCTCTTGTGTTTTTTTACTATGCAACTCTAAATAAAACAGTTTTCAAAAATTCCTTCTATCCTTCAAAGAAAGCAACTACTTTAAAGATACATAAAAGATACATGTAAAAGTAATGTAATGTCATCAAAGATGAAAGTTAGTCAAAACTCTATGGTCAATTTTCACCTGATTTTGTGCATTTTTTGCAATTCTTTCAGCACTGATTAAGAGTTAAAACAGATTAACTATAACCTTCCTACCACTGTGGCATGTTGCATGTGTTTTTAGCGATGAAGTGATTTTGAATGACTACTCAAGTTAAATATAAAAGGTGCTCATTGCAAAATATATTTCATAGCAGAAAAAGCGCGTTAAACCTTTTACGACCCAGCCTTTATAGCTTTGCTTTCAATTGAAATGAATATTTTTCATAGTTAAAGTCTGATATTATTTTGTCCTTCCCCTGTAAACTGCACAAACCTTTCATTCATATCAAATGTAGGTATTACTTGCATCTTCTAAAACCCCATGTTCAAAGGTGTAAATGTGTTTTATATTTTCTACATTAATGCCCACTGAAGCCTTTAGAAAGCACTCACCATGGTCCTGACCTCCTCCCTGAGCATATGGAGTCTCTGGTCCAGCCTCTGGGAGTGTTGCATGCTGGGGAGCTGGGAGGCAGAGGCTAGCTGATATAGCTGCAGTAGCAGGCTCCTCTCGGACCTTTCCAACTCTCTGATCCTTATCCAACAGCAAAACAAGATCGCCTTATGTCATCTTAATAACAGCATATAAATTAGCTTTTGAAGATTAAACTTGCTCTGATCTAAAATTTGATTCAGAAAGTAGAATCTGCTGCAGTGAGTAGTTTTCATACATGCATGCAGTGCAGTCAGGTGTGTGTGACATGTGATATTGTCGTAGCCAAAAGTAAGTGTATAGTAGTAGGTGTGTGTCACTGGATCCCCTCTCTTCCAGCATCTCACCTGTTCCTCAGATAGCTGTCAGGCTGGATGGCTAAAACTGCTCTCCGCTCCAGGATATCCACTCTGTTACACAGAACACGCAGGTCGACATCAGCCCCTACAGAGTCCTTTACCATGACAACCGAAGTGCATCCGGTACCTGCTGTGTCTGATGAGGTCATGTGATCCTCCATTGGGTCAGCTTGTTCCCACTAAGTTGATTTTACCTGCAGCACAAGAACTGCTGGTGTCAAACTCATTCATTAAAAAAACAAAACTCATATACTTTTCATACATTCATCTGGGCTGCTTGTTTTTTTTCAGTCAACAAGTCCATCACATCTGTACAGAGTATGGCAAAGATAAACACAGACACACAAAAAAGATACAAGCACTTAAAATACAGTCATGCATTATTCACGCTGTCAACAGCCTGGTAGCAAGTTGTTGGGCACATGTTAATCTATCAGGTTACACCTCCCCCTAATCATTCACTCCCATCCTGCACTTCCTACTGTACCACAGTGCACAAAATCTGCCATCCTGAAATCTTAAAGGGCAGTTTGACATGTTTTCATATAATGTAATAAGTTCATTCAAACAATTTTTGATTGCACTGAGGATTGCTTCTGGGCATACAAAGCTGAGAGACGTGGTTAATTTAGTATTTTAAAAAAAGTAAACCTAGCCTTTAAAGGGGCAGTTCACCCCAAAATCAAATAAACACTGGTTTTTCCTCCAACCTATAGTGCTATTTATCTATCTAGATTGTTTTTCTCTGAATTGCCCAGGTTTGGAGATATTGGAGATATTGGCCATAGAAATATCTGTTACCTCTTCAATATGCTGGAATAGTAGGGACTCACCTCGTGGTGCTCAAAGAGGCAAGAAAATCAGATATCAATGCTATCCCATACGATCCCAACACAAAAAAACTCTACAAACCTTGTCATGGGTAGTATCATGTTGGGACTATTTCCTTAATACCAAACAGCTGCCTAGCACATCATGGTACATAAAGAAGCATGCAACTACACATGACAAGAGACTTGTGACTTGTGTTCATGGCAGCACGAGGGGATGTAAACATTAATCAAGTCACCCTCAGCAGAGCTGTAATGTTAGCCAGTTGCATGCTTCTTTTGCTTGTCAGGTACTAGTTTGGTTAAAAAAAATTGTTCCTACAGGAAACAGTTCACAAAAAGGGTTTTGATTTTTCTAACTGAGTCACGATTTCTGCAAAGAGACATTGCTGCTGAGTTTTTAAAACATTTATTTGTTTTGGCACTTTGAGCACCAAAAGTGTGTCATCAAGTTCCTCTAGATGGATAAACAGCACTACAGCCCAGAGATAAAACATATACATATGACTTTGGGGTGAACTGTGTCTTTAAGCTTAGCAGAAAACTGGCAAGCAAGTTTGGCAAATGTATAACTCAGCATGAATTCATAAATCAATGGATAACTGGTAGTGTGTTTAGAAATTCAATCATTTACAGATTTTGATTCATGTAATCTAACAGCACCCAGTCACAAAACCTTAAACAAAGCTAAACTCAGTGACAGATTTAAAGGAGTAGTTCAAAAGGTGAACTTAAATAACAAACCTGGTTTTGCGTTTTCACTGATTGTTGCCTTTCAGTGCATCAAAAAGCTTCCAGTGAGTTCAGCTTCTGCTCTGTGAACTTAGACGCACTGCTGTTTCCTTAGAAACGCCACGGACGTTGGACTTTGCCAAAATCCTCCATATCCAGTCGGCACTCAGCTTGTTCACCCCATCACTCAGCCCTGTGCTTTCACTCTTCTTCTCCTCCCTTCATTTGTCCCATTCCATTGTCCTGCTTGCCATTCCTTCAGCGAAGGCTGTGACTCTTCTCACTTTTGCAAATCGTCTGATTGAGATTTTTCCCTCATTAAATCCAAGTGTTTGCTTTACAGAGGAGTTAGGGTTTTATGTTCCAGGTCCAAGGATCATTATAGCAGATGTTACTTATAAATAAATCTCACTTTATTCTCATGTATATCTGATTATTTATTAAATTTTCAAATATGTTTGCATTCCAGTCTTCTGCAAAAGTGCACATTTATCAAAAAGGCCATAAGGTTTTTTCTAACTGTCTACAAATGCATAAAAAACAATTAGGATTTGTTTCATCCTCGCTTGCCTCCACAGCACCTTAACACCTAAGAAAAAGGAAAATATTTTTAAATGTTTTTCCTAAGCATTATAGTCAGGCATAACTGTGCCAACTTTTAGTATTATAGAGTTAATTCTACCTGATGTGGGTCCACGGTTATTTTCATTAAGGCCAAAGAATAAATGCTAAAGAGAAAAATAAAAAGAGGAACAAAAACTAAAGGAACACAAGAGGTTTAATCAGCATGTGAGAAAAGAGAGAAGAAAATAAGTGTCAAAAAGTACACAAATAACACAGTACAGTAGATGTCATTTATGCTTTGCACACTATACCAGGCATGACAGAAAGCTTACAAAGAAACAAGTAAAATTTGAGTGTGTACCTTTTCCTCTATTTCTTTTATTTGTCTCTTTTGCAAGTCAATCCTGTCCTCCAGCTCTCTAATTCTCTGCAAGACAAAGACAGAAAAGGTTAGCCTGTGAAAACACAAAACACATCTGACTGATTCTTACACAATCATTCCTTTAGGCGCAAAACCATCAACAGTTAAATTAGATTGCTATTCAACTATTCCTGTAGATACTCCAAATAATCTCCTGCCTTTTAGTCATGCCCTCTGTCTCCATGGCAGCTGCTGGAATGAGATGCCATGGCAACTGAAGAGCAGATTTAACAGTGACTCTGTCTGAGACTAAAGCTGAGCGGTCTCTGACTCTGTTCTTTGTTCCTAACTCATTAGTTTAAACAGCTCTCCACTCTGGGTGCTAACTACACACTACACTAATACAACTCAGGCAGGCAGGTATATTTAAAAACTAAAACATGACCTTTTGAAGTTAATATCATGTGCAGCAAATTAATCTATGGTTGATCTAAATGCTTCAGTTAAATACAACTTCTTAACTACACAGGATTGGGAATGAGTCCTAATAAAAGCCACACTGTGGAGACTTTTAAGTGAGCAGAATTTCAGACATATTTATTACAATGCCAATTCCAAAAAAAGTTGTGACGCTGTGTAAGATGTAAATAAAAACAGAAGGCAATGATTTGCAAATCCCATAAACCCATATTTTATTCACAACAGAAAACGTATCAAATGCTTAAACTGAGAAAATGTACCATTTTTTTTTTCAATTCAATTTTTCAATTCAATTTTATTTATATAGCGCCAAATCACAACAAAAGTCGCCTCATGGC
>VVAS01054573.1:6020-17152 GCA_015103295.1 Ptychochromis oligacanthus
ACAGAGGAAAGCAAGCTCAGA
Source organism: Ptychochromis oligacanthus (assembly GCA_015103295.1). NCBI lineage: Eukaryota > Metazoa > Chordata > Actinopteri > Cichliformes > Cichlidae > Ptychochromis > Ptychochromis oligacanthus. The sequence continues at coordinate 6,042 of VVAS01054573.1, forward strand.
GAGACAGAGGAAAGCAAGCTCAGAGAGACAGAGGAAAGCAAGCACAGTGAGACAGAGGAAAGCAAGAAGAGTGAGACAGAGGAAAGCAAGAAGAGTGAGACAGAGGAAAGCAAGCATGAGAAGACAGAGGAAAGCAAGCACAGTGAGACAGAGGAAACAGAGGAAAGCAAGCTCAGAGAGACAGAGGAAAGCAAGCACAGTGAGACAGAGGAAAGCAAGCATGAGGAGACAGAGGAAAGCAAGCACAGTGAGACAGAGGAAAGCCAGCTTATAGAGACAGAAGAAAGCCAGCTTATAAAAACAGAAGAAAGCAATGTCAGAGAGACAGAGGAAAGCAAAATGCTTTCAGAACCAAAACAAGAAACAAATATACCCCCAAATCAGACTGTTGAAAATATTGTCCACCCCTCTGATTATACACCTCACTGTGAACAGGAAGAAAAGCTGGACACAGAGAGCAAATCGCAGGTCCTAGAAGAACAAAGTCACAAAAGCAAAGAACAGGAAGTAGAGTTTAAAGACATAAGTAAAGAGACAGAGAAACACGTGGCTGCTGTGGAGGAAAACCACAGTGAGATACTGCGAGAAGAAGAAGCAGATACAAACACAGTGGAAGAGATGCAAATAGCTGTACACTCAGGTGAGGAACAGATGACACAGGCTGACATGAAATCAGAGGAGAGCACCGAAACTGAAAATGTGCAACAAGTGGAGATGGACACAGAAGGCCCAGAGTCTAAAAGTAAGACCAGTGTGGAGACGGACAGAGGTGTCGAAGCTTTAACTGTCGAAGATCAAAAGGCTACAACAGAGACAAAAACACAACAGGAAAAGGAAGAGCTGATCACAGAGACAGAAGAAGGTGCTACCGAAGTGCGACACCACAGCACTGAGTCATTATTAGAAAAAGAAAAGGAAGCAGAGTCCCACACCCAGACAGACACAGAAACTGAGGTTCTTACAGAGATTCAGGAAAATCCAGCCACACCTTTAGATTTAAAGGCCGAAAAAACTGAAACAGATTCAGAACATGTAGATTCAAATACAGAGATGGAGACAAAAGAAGAAACATTAATACTGTCTTCATCTGAATGCACTCAACAAGAAGAACGCACTGATACAGAAACTGAAGCTGAGATAACAGTAGAAAAAGACACAATGGAGGGGTCAAATGAGGCAACAGAAGAAATAATTTTGAATGTACACTCTGAGCCACAGGTTGAGAGTGATTCGTGCATCTGTGCTCAAAAAATCATAGAGGGAACACCAACAGAAACTCAGACAGATGAGAAGACTGCAGACTCTGTAACACCCACAGAAACAGAAGAGACTTCAGCACTGGCTGATGAACTGAACCACACCACTGAGCCTGATGAGGAGAAAGTGGTACAAATTGGTCCCCCTGAGACGCAAGCACCTGAAGAGCCTACAAGTCAGGTCACTGTGGGTCCTGAAGACTTGACGCAAAACATTCAGCAAATGGATCCTGTGCCAGAGGAAGAAATGACAGAAAAGGTTCAAGAAAATCCAGCAGGAGAGGATGATGTCTTCATTTCATCTGAACCAGCAAATGATTCCCAAGTCCAATGTTCTCAATCTGTGAAAGAGCCCCCGGTACAGACCTCTGAGCATCGCAGCAGTCGGTCATCTGGCGATTTCTGTGTTCGCAAGTCATCCACCTCGCGTAGCTCCAGGTTAGCTCGTAGGCTTTCTGAAGATCTCTTCACCACCCCTCCGAAAATGTCAGAAAATCACCCAGAAGCTAAAAACACAGACCCACAGCACAATCCTGGAGCTGTGACCCAGAAACAAACTGCTCCTGATGTGATGCTTTCTGCAGAAGCAACAGAGGATGCCACAGCAAAGCAGCAGCCACAGCCCGACCCCCCTAAACGTTTTGGTCTCTTCCGCAGACTGAGAGGTGAGCAGCACAAAGATACCAAGGCTAAGAAGGCACCCAAAATGCAAGTGCCAAAAATCTTGATTCAAGACTTCAGTGATATGACAGGGACTGGGACTCCTGTAGAGGAAGAGGTGGACGAGAAACTGACCTCCAGGGAGAGGAGGAGGAGGCGGAGGGAACGAGAGAGAAGGGAGAAAGAGGAAGAGAGGTTGAAAAAGAAGAGAGAGAAGGAGTTGGGAAAGGAGAAGGAGCGGGAGAGGAAGAAACCACAGACAAGAGGGAAAAGTTTTCAAGTGCAAAAAGAGAAAGGTAGCGATGATGTTGCTCATCCTGCAAAGACTGGCTCACAGACACTTAGAAATTCTGCTTCTTATGCCGAGTCTTACTTTTGACATATTTTTACTGGATTTCAGATTCTGCATCACTGCCATTCTGTGTTTCAGCTCCACATTGGTTGATATGTGGCATATCCCTCAGCCTAAATATTTGTCATACTTGAACTTTTGGACATGTAAATAAATAATAAATAATGTTTACATAGTTTGAAAAACAAGTTTGTTTTATTTGGTGGGACTTAATACAATGCATCTTAACTACAAACCTGAAAACACACCAAACAAAAATAAACTGGAATTGCTTTATGTTTAGTTTTACATAATGCCAGATTCTCACGTCCACCATGAACATTATAATCCAGTGACAATTTAGGAAGCATTTGTACTGTACTGATGGCCTCTGCATATTTAACCAGGTCCAGGTACTACTCGTACTGGCCTGTAAAGATGAACAACTGGGGCCAAGATGTCCATTTCTTTATTTTCAAGTACTCCAGGAGTCTCTGTTTAACAGTGGATACACATGCACCCGCTGTCAGTTTAGTCCATGTCTCCTCTCGCCCATCAGTCCACAGTTACTTTATTTAAGTTTCATCCTCACTGTCACTAGCCAGAACCTCCTGAGATATCATCGGCTGCGTGCTCATCTGAGACGACGGGGGAAGCACCGATCCGAAGAAGAGGGATCGAAACTGTGAGAGAATCACACGAGGGAAAAACATTACAAGGCTACAATTTATCTGAATGTTAAGACACCAATAGTCTAGTAATTACACAAACATACAATCACTTGTTTATTTTTATTAACCATCTTAATCATTTGCTCCAATCCCAGCTCTGTAAAAGTGAAAGTAATCTTGCTGTTACCAGGGATAAAATATTCTGAGCTGTGTGAAGTAAAAAAAAAAGAAGAAAGAATTCTTAGAATGTCCAGTGGATTTAAGGAATCATTGTGCAGGGCTACAAAAATAATGCAGACATGTTAGATGCTTAAATGTACAGTGACCACAGAACTTGAGGTAGTTTTATCTGCGAACCATTCATTGCTGTTTATTAGAACAGACTACATAGAATCTTATTTAATTTATTGGCTGATTTTAACTTCTTTTAACTTGGTTTAATAGATAAATATATACATACACATGCTATACTGCATGTTACATTGGTTTATGATTATGCTTGTGATAATTTGGTGCATGTCATTTATTTAGAACTCTTGAAGAGATTTTTAAACTTCTGTCAGACTTTGGAGGTTAAATAAATGACTGCACAATGATATATGTACAGCCATGTGAAAAAGAAAGTGCACCATCTGTCAATTCTAAAGCTTTACACATAAGAACATAATAAATCATCTGGTCCTCATCAGTTACTAAAATTATCTAAATACAGATGAACAATAACACATGGCACCACGTCATTATTTGTTTAACAAAAACTGCCAAAATGCAGAAGCAGTGTGTGAAAAACTAAGCACACCACATGACTGAATAGCTTGAAGAACAAACTTTAGCAGCAATAACTTTAATCGTTTTCTATATTACTTTATTAGTCTCTCACATTATTGTGGAGGAATTTTGGCCCACTCGTCTTTACAACACTGCTTCGGTTCATTGAGGTTTGCGGGCTCTCTTAAGGTCCAGCCACAGCATTTCAGTCGGGCTGAGGTCTGGACTTTGACTGGGCGACTGCAACACCTTGGTTCTTTTCTTTTTCAGCCATTCTGTTGTAGGTTTTGCTGGTGTGCTTGGGATCATTGTCGTTACATGACCCAATTTTGGCCAAGGTTTAGGTGTTGTTGATGGCCTCACATTTGACTGTAGAATACTTTGCTATGCAGAAGAGTTGATGGTCGACTCAATGACTGCATGGTGCCCAGGTCATGTGGCTGCAAAACAAGCCCAAATCATCACCCCACCCCCCACCCCACCAGAGTGCCCGGTATAAGGTATTTGTGCTGATATGTTGTTTGTTTTTTTGGTGCTGTGCATTATGGTCACACATCCCCACTTTGGTCTTGTCTGTCCAAAGGACATTGTTCCAGAAGTCTTGCAGTTTGTTCACATGCAGCTTTGCAAACCTAAGCTATGCTGCCATGTTCTTTTTAGAGAGAAGAGGCTTTCTCCTGGAAACCCTTCTAAACAAGCCATACTTCAGTCTTTTTATTAATTGTACTGTCATGAACTTTAACATTTAACATGCTAACTGAGGCCTATAGAGTCTGAGATGTAGCTCTTGAGTTTTTTTTGCAGTTTCTCTGAGCATAGCACAGTCTGACCTTGGGGTGAATTTGCTGGTACATCCACTCCTGGGAAGACTGGCAACTGTCATCAATGGGGTGCCTTTGGCTCAGGAGGTAGAGGTCGTTTACTAATCGGAAGGTTGGTGGTTCGATCCCTGGCTGCTCCAGTCTGTATACCAATGTATCCCTGGGCAAGATACTAAACCCTGAGTTGCTCCCGATGCGTTCACTGAAGTGTGAATGTGTGTGAATGTTAGATAGAAAGCGCTTATGCTTAGAAAAAAGTGCTTGCATGAATGTGTGTGTGAATGAGGCTTGTGGTGTAAGGTGCTTTGAGTGCTCAAGCAGAGTAGGAAAGCGCTATGTAAGAACCAGTTCATTTGTAAATAATCTTTCTCACTGTAGAATGATGGACTTCAAATTGTTTGGAAATGGCCTTATAGCCCTTCTCAGATTGATGGGCAGCAACAGATTTGGCTTAGTTTTTGTTAAATAAATAATGACAGTGTAATATGTCACATGCTGTTGTTCATCTGAGGTTGTATTTACCTAATTTTAAGACCTGTTAAGGACCAGATTATTGTTGGGTTTTTTTTACTGTGTCTTCATGTGTAAAATCTTAAAATTAAAAGACAGTGTACTTTCTTTTTCACATGACTCTATGTCATGTGAAAGCATCAGCTTTTTTATTTTTGTTTGAATCTTTTCCTTCTCTCCTTAATTCCTCCCAAGTGAAAGAAAAAAAAATACTTGAATTGTACCTATTGTTTCTGAGAGAAAAAGTGAAGCCACAACCTGGTGAAATGCCACCTTCTTTCCTGTGAAACTAAACCATACCTTTTTATTAGGTGGTCTGTCTAAATCAGCTGATTCTTCTTCTTCTGCCTCTTCCTTCTCCTCACTCCTTGTCCTGTGGTTGACTGCAGCAGGCTGTTTTGAACATGTGGACTCAGCTAATGAGGGTGTGGGTGGACCTGTGGTTGAGGGGCCTGGTGCAATACTGGTATCCATGGCGATTAGGTAGGAGTCTATGTCGTCATTCATGAAGTCATCGGGAGGGGGTGGAGCCAGTGTGTGTGCTCTGAGGGTTGTAGGAGACAGTTGGGAGGGTAAGTTAGACAGAAAGATGACACACAAGATAAAAAAAAGCATGTCATGCTCCTTCCTAACTTTATACTGACCGTTCTATTTTCTGAACTTGAACATGAATTCAACCTGAATACAAAAAACTAACAAACCAACATGACTAATTAGAACCTTGCCCAATAACATTGCTCATCAGCTTCCATTTTAGTGATGTTAATGTTATAAAAATTCACTCTATGCTTTTGTAATGCTTCCTTACATTGGGCTTATTATTGCCATGAGTTTTTACAGCTCAAGGCCAATAAATGTATTGAGTCGATTTATTATGGGAAGATGCAACCACAAACTGCTGTTTATTTCCCCCTAATTCTCGGAATGACAAAGGAGACATCCTGACTAAACATATTGTATTTTACCACAGTGTAGCATCCCCTCTTCTTTCAACAACAGTCTGTAAAACATCTGGGGACTGAGGAGATCAGTTGTTGGACCTTTGAGAGAGGAATGTTGTCCCATTCTTGTCTGATACAAAATTCTAGCTGCTCAGCAGTCCTGGGTCTTCTTTGTCATATTTTTGTTTCTTGATGTGCCAAATGTTTTCAGTTGGTGAAAGGTCTTCACTGCAGGCAGGCCAGTTCAGCACCCGGACTCTTCTACTACAAAGACATGCTGTTGTAATAGATGCAATATGCATTTTGGCATTGTCTTGGTGAAATATGTAAGGCCTTCCATGAAAAACATGTCTGGATGGGAGATGTTGCTGTAAAACCTGTATGTTTTTCAGGATTGATGGCACCTTTCTAATTGTGCAAGCTGCCATTTCCGCAGGCACTAATGCACCCCCAGAGATGCAGGCTTTTGAACTGAGCACTGATAACAAGCCGGATGGTGCCTCTACTCTTTAGTCCAAAGGATGTTGCGTCCATGTTTTCCAAAAAGAATTTTAAATTTTGATTTGTCTGACCACAGAACAGTTTTTCACTTTTTCTCAGTCCATTTTAAATGGCCCAGAGAAGACAGCAGTGTTTCCAGATCATGTTCACATATGGCATCTTCTTTGCATGATGGAGCTTTAACCTGCATTTGTGGATAGCACGGCAACCTGTGTTCAGACAGTGATTTCTGTAAGTGTTCCTGAGCCCATGCAGTGATTTCCATGACAATACTGATTTTCAGCCTTGTCCTTTGCGCACAGAGATTTCTCCAGATTCTCCAAACCTTTTGATGATATTATGTACTGAAGATGAGATATTCCAAGCCTTTGTAATTTTATGTTGAGGAACATTATTCTGAAACTGTTCCACAAATTGTAGACGCAGTTTTTTGGAGATTGGTGAACCTCTCCCCATATTTACTTCTGAGAAACTCTGCCTCTCTAAGATGTTCTTTTTACACCCAATCATGTTACCGACCTGTTGCCAGTTAACCTAATTAGTTGCAAAATATTCCTCCAGCTGTTTCTTGTTAGTACTGCTTACTTTTCCAGTCTTTTGTTAACCCCATCCCAACTTTTGAGATATTTTGCTGCCATTAAACTCGTGAGCCAATATTTTTCTTGAAATGGTACATTTTCTTAGGTCAAACATTGATTTTTTTCTGTTTCGTTATGAATAAAATTTGAGTGTATGATGTTAGCAAGTCATTGGATTCTTTTTTTATTTACATTTTAAACAGCATCCCAAGTTTTTTGGAACTCAGCTTGTATTTTCTGGAGTAATGGACATTATAGAGCTCAAATCTAACCATAAAGCACCAACATATGTTGTTAAATGTGGTCCCTTTTTCTGTTGACACAGCTCTGGGCTCTGTTTCACCTTTCTACCAGTTATGCCTTTCAATAGGATATCTTTTCTTCTAAAATGTTATTATGGTCTAAACAGTTATCTGTATGCATTTAGAATGTGAAGAGGGATATCTGAACTGAAAGTAGGAGCTGGGAATGAAAAGGATGTTGTAGAATTATAGAGAAAAGTCTGTCATCACCTTGCCAAAAAAGTAACAGTCCCATCTATGTCCTCAATCAACAATAATTGCACTAAATATAACAAAAATGGGCTGCGCCTGCTTGCATTCAGGGACTAAATAGGTTTTTCTTTTCAAGATGATTATTTTTTTGGCCTTTTTGTAGTGTAAGAGATTATATATGCACATAACAATTGCTATTATGGCACACTGTATTTCTACATGTCCCTTCTTTCCCCATCTCTATGAACAGATGAGTCAGGGCTAGGTGTTAGTGCTTGTAAGTGGTCGAGAAAGTTACCTTGTTTCATTTTTTGAAGTCTGTTATATCTCATAATATATCAAAGCAAATATATTTCGATATGTTTTAAGTCTTATTGTTCGCACAGCCATTTTTCTTGCAGAGTTCTCAGTGATGACCCTCTCCGTGCAGCTATTTTAGGTTCCTCATGTTAACCTGACACCTAGCTGTGAGGGATGGCTGTTCCTGTAAACATTGACTGCTGGTCCCCATAACAGTGGTCCCTGCCAGGTGGAATTTTAGAAGTTATCTGTTGAAAGTGTTTGTTAAAGTGATTTTGCTATTTGGAAGCTGAGATATTCTAATAACTACAAGTATGATGAGTAAGTATCAATTACTTAGGCCTTTGTCAAAGACAAAGCTCTCTCCAAATGTCAAATGTTTCATTTTCAATTAACCTGTAAACACATCTGTTTACAGGAACACAAACATGTCTGAGATGTCTTGACGCTAACTTGATATTCCACTTTTTGTTCGTGACTAAAAAGTTCAGGCTGAAATAAATTGAAGGATTTGTCCCATTTGATTATTAAGTGATTTTTGTGAACTTTTAAACTTTTGTTATTGAAAATATAGAAACCAGGCCATAAATTTAATCTACAAATTTTGTATGCATGTTTAACATGACTTTGAATTAGAAGGAAAAATATTTCCTGCTCTGCGGGTAGATAGATGTATGAGATACACTTACATTCCACACTGACATATGGGCTAATCACCACACACCTTGTAGCAAATAATGATTAGTATTTTATTTATTAGTATTCTTAAATGCTTTTTGAGAGAACCAAGCAGTTCCCTTTTCCCTTAATTTGAAATACTAGACTTTTAAATACAGTTAATGCAAATGTTTTTATTGTCTGCATTAAATCTATTTTGTATCATTTCTCTCTTGATGAGTTGAAAGTGTCCAATCATCACCACTGCTTATCCAGGACAGCAGCCAGCTCAGCTTTACTGCCAGTCATTGAGCTAAGAATCTATTTCTGCTGCAGGGGGCCACACAGGGAGTAGTTATAAGAATCACTGAATCACCCACCTTAGACCTAGAGCCTTTAAATAGGCCTACTGAACATTCACTGACGCATACTGTGAAAATGCACCTACTAAGGAAGTATTTAATAGAAGATAAATGTTTACATAACTTTGGAGTTGAAATATCTGCATTCTACTGACAGAGTTATGCTTACCATTGTTGAGTCTTGGTAGATTGACCCCTGAAAGAAAAATGATTTGCAGCTTCAGGTTACATATAACCTCTTGCAGTGGCCATCAGTGTGGTCCGAGTAAGTACTGTCAGGTGGGTGAGGAGCTTCTATGGTATATTCAACTGCAAACCACTCCCAGCAAGTTCTACCCACCCGCATTTCTAAAAATCAAGAAATCTAAACAAGCATGTGTTTGGTATTTCCAAGCAACCAAGAAGTTACCCAGCTGACGACAGTCAACCTTGAGTCCTGGAAATGTTGAAAGACTTAGACATAGACGATGGCATCATGCTGGTTTTAATACTGTAGGCTATGCCCATACCTGTGTTAATTTCCAGAAAATCAACTATTTATTTGTTAAATTTAACTGTGTTTAGTTAGATGGATGGATGACCAGATTAATGAATTCTTCTATATATTACAAAAAGGAAATAAAAGAAAGAAGGAAAATGAATAAAATTACAGATCAAACTAAAATATTAATGCTATGGACCTGGTATTTTTATTGACTTCAAGGTATTAACACAAAACTCAAGTACAACACTATTAAAAGACATTTAAACAATGAAATATTATTTTACATTTAATATTAACCAATATAACAACTGTTAAACAGTTCCATCTTAACTTACAGGATGTTCTTTGCTATCAGCACAATGTTTTTAATATATAGGTTCTTGGGTCTGTCCTGCAGACTGACAAAATATCATGTAAAGTGATAGATGTGGCAATATCAATTAATGTCGTGTTTTTAAACTTGCGATTTAACAGATATTCAGCAGTGCATAGTCCACTAATAAAATTCTAATTAAAGATAGGGTGGTTATAAAAAGCAAATCAGATTATATTAGAGACCCACACTACAAGTTCTTGATCAAAAAAGACTGTGGAATAAACTCAGGTTACCAAATAATTTTTCAAATTTAAAATGTTGACATATCTGCAAAGCCCTCAAAGTTGGTTCTTTTTCCGCTGTGGTAAATAAAGCTATTATTACTCAACCAGATCTTTCTTGTGAAAGTGCCTACAAAAGCTGTATTTGAGGGCACCCTACCGGCTGAGTTGTACAGATTTAAATATTTCACAGATTTTTCTTTTCCCTAGTTCTCAACCTCATACCCACAGGATACTTTCTGAAATATTTTGGGTAAAAGAAAAGAAAACAAAAAACAAAAGCAGAAGTACATATTTTGGAAGAGATTTATTAAGCAACAACAGTTCAAATTCAGGTTATTGCACTCTTTATCATATTGATACAAACTAATAAACACACAAGCTGTCAAAATAAGAATTTTGATTGCAAAACAGAGAAAACTTCAGACCCTAAGTTGCAGGTATATTTTCAGTTTTAAAAGGGTAATTAAAAAAAATACATTTCCAAATTTAAATCCAAAATGTTAAATATTTTTCTCCCCTCTTCAGTAAATAAATAATAACCAAGACTAAATTTGTCTCTGAAAATAACAAATGACAGCTGACCCTGTTTAATATTCCTCTCCTTCTTCATCTTCTTCAAATGAATCAATCCCTACCTCTTCATAATCCTTCTCCAGAGCAGCCATATCTTCTCTGGCCTCTGAGAACTCTCCTTCCTCCATACCCTCTCCAACATACCAGTGGACAAAGGCTCTCTTGGCATACATGAGGTCAAACTTATGGTCGAGTCGGGCCCAGGCCTCAGCAATGGCTGTAGTGTTGCTTAGCATGCAGACAGCCCTCTGCACCTTGGCCAGGTCTCCTCCAGGAACCACAGTTGGAGGCTGGTAGTTGATGCCTACCTTGAAGCCTGTGGGGCACCAGTCCACAAACTGGATGGTACGTTTGGTCTTGATGGCCGCAATGGCCACATTGACATCTTTGGGCACCACATCACCACGATACAGCAGACAGCAGGCCATGTATTTACCATGGCGAGGATCACACTTCACCATCTGATTAGCTGGCTCAAAGCAGGCGTTGGTGATGTCAGCCACTGACAGCTGCTCATGGTAGGCTTTCTCAGCAGAGATGACTGGGGCATAGGTGGCCAGAGGGAAGTGTATGCGAGGGTAGGGCACCAAGTTGGTCTGGAACT
>VVAS01054583.1:0-13343 GCA_015103295.1 Ptychochromis oligacanthus
ATATATATACATCCATTATTATTATTTGTATCATGCAGCCGCATGCTTGTCGATGAAGGTGATGTTAAGTCTTAAAGACACATGGAGAGCTGTGGAAACTCCTCCTCGGGGCTCAGCATGAGAGAATGGGCTTTGTTCTTTTATGTGTAGCTTTAATTATATGAGTGGATTTATCCTGTTAGTTTCATGCAGGCGATAGAAAACCAAGCTGAAACACAACACGAACAAAAAGATGGCTCCTGTTTGTTAATCTTTCCCAAGCTGGCCTGCTGGGTGAATATGAATAATGTAAATGAGGAATAGCTGTGCAGTGATTTACGGTCCTTCTTTTTAATTAGTGAAAGAGTCTAAAGATGGTAAATAAAAGAGAGGATGTGTTGTTGGGATTTTAGGAGAAAGCTTGTAGAAACTGATGCAGAATGAAGCGTCAAAGGTGATGGCATGAAAAGGTGACCGATGAGCAAAAATCTCCATCAGTCAACTTAAAGCTGAATTCTTGTTCCATTTTAGTTCGCTGGAGGTGTTACGAAAGATTTTCTAAACACAGCAGCCGCCATCTGCGCTCACTGATTTGTTTACTAGTGTGTGGCTGAAGGCTCCAACTGATTATTTCATTCGAAATCCTGGAATTATTTCAGTACCTACGAGCTGAACAGTTAAATGGGGCCCATTCTGCTTCTGCTATCTTTCTGTCATTATATATATATACTTAAGGTGCTCTTCTCATCCTCCTTGCCTCTCACCTACTAATAGTCTTGTCTCACCTGTCAAGTGTCTCTGCCTGACTCTCCGTCCTACTACCCCCACCTGCCTCTTTCATTTACCCACTCAGTCACCTTTCAGTCTGCTCAGCCATCTCCATTATTCTTACAATAAAATCCTGTTCAGCTTGTCAGTTTTTGGATGTTATCTGACGTATGTGTAACTCATTATTTGAAATTTTGGGCCATGAACATCTGACATTGTAAAGTTTCCCGTATGTAGGGGGGGACCACAGACTGTATCCAAAAGATGGACACAGCCACTGTGACATCACCAGTTGGTTTCTGGACTCTGCATTTTGAAACCTCAATGTTTTTGGTTGCCACCATGGAGCCAGAAACTAACAATATCAAGCTTGGTTATCAAGCTGCATCCATAAACAAACATATGCTAATTAGTGCTGAGTAAAAGACTAATACAAGATGTTCACTTACCGGAACAGGAACCCAGACTGCCTGGATGATCTGTACATAACAGTAGGCCATATTATTTGTCAGATAAAGCTGATAATAACTAACAAAAATAACTTAAAGTCAACAAGGCATATACCTACAAAACCAGAATCTAGCAGAACACAAAAGATTCAGGAGTAGGGCAGGATGAAGGCAAACACAAGGGAAACAGACAAACTGACAAACTACAGGAGAAACTACATGACTGTTTACACAAAGGCCTGATTATACACAAGGAAACCAACAAAGGGTTTGGCAGACATTCACAAAAGATGGAGACCAGATACAGGTGGAATCAGAAGTGTGAAGACAAAGACAGGAAGTAAAGCTGGACATTTTAACATGGGAGTCTATGGGGATTGACTCACGTTTGGAGCCAGCCCCTAGTGGTTATTAAAGGAACTGCAGTTTTTCAGCCCTGAAAGCTGCTGTTTGGAGAAATCCAGAGCCTGGCCATGGTGAGTAGTGTTGTACTCCAGCATAAAAATAACCAGGATATAATGATTGGTGCCAGACTGTATCAGCTGGGTTATTACCCTATCTGACACTCACCCAACCATCTCAGGCAAACACCTTTTCAAAAAGTACAGCACTTTTAAAAAAAATGTTTTCACCTTGAGCTTCCTCTCTGCGGGCAGAATTTATTCTCACAAATGTAGACAGTTTGGACTCTGTCACACTGCGAGACTCACACTGCAATAAGACTTGTGGTTTTTGAATAAGAGGTCACCAATCAAAAGTTTAATACTTCACGATTAAACTAAGCTGTAAAAACACCACATTCAATGCTTCCAGCTTTTTAAATGTGTCAATTTGCTGCTTTACCTTTCAGTAATTCTGATGATTTAGAGGTTTGAGCTGCTAGCTGGACAAAGCAGCATTGTGATGTTGTCACTTTGAGCTGTGAGAATATTTTCTGAATCTGAAGCATTCCTTTTAGACCGGCTGGAAACATTCACGCTTTCAATCAAAGCTGTAAAATTGCAACTCAGAGGTTTTTCAAATGTATTTAGGCTACCTGTCAGCAGCTTGAAAAGCAGCTTGAAGAAACATTTCAGAAGAAACAGCCACAGTCCAGATATTAAGCTTCCACACAACTTTTTCCAATGAGCATCATTAGTTGGTACTGAGGAAAACAAAATGATGAAAGCTCTAAAACCAAAGCTAAATTCGGACTAAAACTAAAACAATTAATTAGAATCATGTGCTGAAATCATCACTGATGAATTTGTGGATAACAACGGGAATGAAGAAGGTCAGAATGGAGATTTCAGTTTTCTTGGGAAGGTTTTGGCACTGCTCGGTCATGTTCTGCTGTCAGACACTGTGAAGCATTTATGGAGCATGAAATATCCGGCTGAACATTTTGCTGCTGTTTATGTGATGGTTTAAGTGGGCTTAATGTTTTGAACTGCAGGTATACAGACTAATGTGAACCTGACAGTATTTATAGTCGAGGTATTCTGCGGATGGCACTGACCAAAGCAGCAGTTCATTGTGTTTTTCTCAGACTTTATTTTCTCAGGGATTTTGTGAAACCGTGGGAGCTGAAGAGAGATGGAGTGTTTGCATGAAAACTTAAGTCACTTTTAAACAAAAGGAAAAGGGAAACGTATGCATGACCTGTAATTAATATGTGTGTGTTTTGAAACCTGGCAGGTGTAGTCCAGTCGGCGACTTCCAGCACATAAACAGGCAATGGAAAAATTCATACAGAGTGCACAGATCATAAATGAAGCTTTGCATCGCTGAAGGCAGAAAATGTGAGTCATGCACGCTGCCACATTAGCTGATAGTCAGCTGACAGGAACAAAGACCAATCAGACTGGCCACTTCCAGCCGGGTGGTCTATTCGAGCTTTCAGCTCTTCATCCATCCCTTACTGTTCCTACCTGCCACATGTGGCTGCCGGCTGGTTTTGCCGCTTGGCTAATAGAAGGATTGTTCCTAATGAATTTACCATGTGTGTATAAGTCATAATTAAGCTTTCATCAGGATTAAATCACTCATGGTGTTGAGGTTTCACAATACCTGACAAATCAAAGTTATTCAAGCAACAAGTAGGTTTTTAGGTGCTGCAGTTTGGACCTCTGTGTTTCAGTCATTTCACTCTTTCAGAAAGACTGGTGCATCTCTTTATTTGCCACCACAATAGTTAAGGTTTAATCAGGGTGGAAACTCCGAGAACTGAAGAAATTAAGCCAACCTGGGAGTGCCAAAAGCTGCAGTTCCTCTAACGTCTCCAGCAGTGAGTCAGTCCCCATAATAAACATGTTTACAGCCTGATACATAAAATACTTTTGGTCTCTATAGCTAATTTCTCCCTTCATAACAACTGTACTTTTGGCTGCAGAAAATCAAAACAGTAATGGCCATAAAGATGGATGACATATGAGGCCCTTCTATGATTTACCTGATGGTTCTTACCTCCACCATCAAGCAGCATTAATCACTGACCTATCTCATTAACTGTCAAAGACAATCTGAGATGGTTCCTGTGCTGTCCCATAAAAAAGATCAGGGAAGGAACTACCTGAATTCCTGAAGTGTTTCTATTTTTACTTGCATCCAAGTGTTTGTTTAGACCAGTTTCTCACTCTTGGAAAACTCCTGCAAATAGAGAGAAGTTGTAACATGTTCTGAAATCCGCCAAGCTGTCCTGGAAATTAATTTTGACCTTCTCTTTTTCGTCTTCTGCTGAGAGCAAACCAAGAGATCTCTAAACCAGCTGGCAAGTGAAATTTTGTTCCGGGACCAGATGAAGTTAGAACAGCATGACAACAGTTCACAGGTCAAAATACTCAGGACACCACGCTAGGTCTATATTGCAAATGTGGTAGCACCTGCACCTAATTTTAAGCAATGTTTTGTCTTCATAATACTGTTTCTTAACCTTTGAATTTTTGTGTAAAAACGAACCTGATTCCTTGGCATTTTTAAGGGTAACTCTAAGACAAATACAGAGTGACGGATTCTGTCTTTTGATCCACATACTGTAATGAAGAGTGTTGTTAGACTCGATTTCGTTCTGCAGAATGAGTTTGGGACGATCAGATGGTTTTGCATAACAGATAAGATTAGAAAGCACTTAAAAGTGGTGTTTGCTTTAAAGGCAACTTTCACATACAGGATCGTGTTGTCTAAGTTTGAGTCCTATCAGTAAACCAGCCTTGCAGAACAGAAAATTTTGTGGAAAATTGTTTCTTGAACAGATTAAGAACCATTCGATAAAAATTTAAAACACTTTCAATAAAATATGAGTCTTATCTCTGTGTGGCTTGTTCCAGTTTGTTTTTGTCCAGCTTTTTCTTCACTGTGTTGCGGCAGACCAAGCAGCAATGGGCTGTTTGCTGCTGTCTTAGAGAATGGAGGACAGAAAGCACCCTCTGGTAATGATGGTGTAGACTTTTTTTCCTAGCCTTCTCATGCTGCTTTTCCAGAAAGGTTCTGATTCTAAAACTGGTTCTGTTTTGCAGGACCAGCTCTCATTTCCAGGAATCTGTGGCAGGACGTCTGCGTCACATAAATAATGTGTGATCTTTTTTTTTGTGGGTTTTTTTTGTTTGTTTTTTTGTTTTGAATACAATCAGTGTTAATAAAAAAAAAGGAAGATGGTGAACCTTCACCTGCTTTTTGCATTATGCAAAGGTCTCCTTCAGTCAAGAACTACATGAGCCAGTTATAAATGTTGCTTTGACGCAGATAAGTAGGCCAGTTTCACAGGTTTTCACTTTTTCTATATAAGATATGAATGCTAATGTTGTCGTCAGAGTTTCTGCTTCACGTCCAAATATTTTGAGATTCCCAACAAGAATCAAAACCTCCTTTCTGGGTAGAAACCCATATGCAACAGCTCGAACTGAGGATCACAAAACAGAATTGATGGAGATGCCCCCTTGAAGGTAAAGAATGAGCCCATTTCTCACTTGGAAACAAAGTTTGAGATTTCTACATTAGAACTATGGAAATTCTGGAGAAATAATATCTTTCAGCTCTTCTGTATTCCTCAGAAGAGCTAGAGGAGGTGTCCGGGGAGAGGGAGGTTTGGGCATCTGTGCTCAGACTGCTGCCCCCAGATAAGTGGTAGAAAATGGATAAACAGATAAATGGATGGATCAGAACTATTTTCAAACAACATCAAAGATGAAAACCACATGTTTGGTTTGTCAAATGAACATCTGGTTGACATCCTTGCTTCTGCTTCTGTAAGATTTTTTTATGGAACCATTCGACTGTTCCCACGGGTCAAGTCGGGTAAGACGGCGTAAGAGGATGACGGATTGGTGCAGGATAAGCAGTGATGCAGGTGTTGCTAGATTGTAGTGCCTGAAACTTGGAGTTCTGACAGTTTTATAGCTGAGAAAGCAAAGTTTTGCAGAATAATCCAGTGTTCTGTTTGGCGAGTCAGAGCCAGTTTCCCCGATGCCAGGCAGCAGCTGTCAGGTAGACTTCATCTGAAACTACACAGACAGGAAGGGCATTTATCACAGCCCTGCGGCTCAGCTGGTCCATTAATCAAATGCATATTATTCTAATCTGTTTGAAGACAGTTTGATTTCATCTTCTTTATTAATCCTCTAAGAAGGCAGAGTTCTGTTTCCTCCCTCGAGCTGTTTTGGGGTCAGTGGCAGACACCTCTGTAGGAGCACACTACACTGAGAGCTACACAGCGCTGTCAAGTTGGGGCTCTGCCAGCCTCATTAACCACCAGACAAGACAGCAGCTCATGAAGAGGCATCAATGCAGCTATCTGTCACACTCTACATATCCACCGGGACCTCTCTTCTGGCTGCACAGTGAAGGTGAATAACCAGTGATACCACCTGGGCATCCTCAACACAGGCCACAGACCGAGTCATTCAAGTGGCACCCAGTCTAAAAAAAGGAGCTTAATACAAGTACTCACCAGCAGTCAAATAATCACAAGTTTCTGTGCTAATGCAATTTGTTTCAAGAGTTTCTTCATTGCAGTGGTCTCCTGATACTCGTGGAGAAGCCTGCCAAAACATTTAATTACATATCCAGAAACCAGGAGACAGCAGAGCACTCGTAAACGAGGACGAGGATTTTACTTTCACCCAAAGTTATTTACACGTGCAGAGCTCACAGTGGAAAAGGGCGTTTTTATCAGCATTTGATTTATAGTCACAGGAACAAAAAACCAACAGACAGGTCACCCAGCGAGCCGTGATAATGGAAGACACAGCGACGTTTTGGTGGTAAATTGGTGGAAATGTTAAACCAGCGTGTAGTCCGTGACTCTTTTTCCACACACCACATGCGACTTGACTTCACCCTGTGTTGCGGACTTGTTTCGAATACATGGTTCAGACATGATCAACAAACAGGTGGGAGGGTGGGTTTAGGGCTGTGTTACCAAGCAGGAAAAAATCTTGTGTTTTTAGTTATGAATGTGGTTCACTTCTTACATGGTACATCGCCATGGTAACTTATGCTGCAGACCGAACCCGCACCTGAGCAGGTTATGTTTGAGAAAAGAGATGATCTTATATGAAACCACCACCTACTGACTAATCAGCTCTCTGGAAAATAGCAGGTAGCAGGTAGTGACCATCCAAAGTCTTTGTCTTTCTCTGATGAGCATCTGCAAGAAATATAGATTCTTAAGATCCACTTTACTGTTGGATGCAACGGAGCTTCAAAGATCGCATTGTTCTCTAAGCCCTAATACTGTGATGTAATTCTCAAGAGTGCGCCTAAGCCTTGAACTCACTGACCTTATTCAAAATTTACTTAACAGTTTGAATTATGTTTTTATTTTGCTAACTTGCTTCACAGTACAGGTTCCTGGTATCACTCAAAGTCAACTTGATTAAACTAAAATAGAAATGTTTTTTTTAATATTTTATGATTTAATGTTACCCAAGCCATCCGGCCCAGTGTGATTTTCTGCTGCACATTCCAGAAATGTACAGAACCGGCTAATGAAGCTTTTCAAACTCTGTGATAAACACATTTTTCTTCACAATAAAAGCATCCTCCCAAATGGAAAACCTTAAGTATGAAGCAGAAGCAGCAGCAGGAAAGGTTCAGCCTACGTCAGCACTTACTTAACACAGATGAAAATGATCTGATACATGAATGTGCCAACGGGGACACAGGTGTGAAGGTAAACCCCGGACCACAGACATTCAGGTACCAGCGAGAGGAACACAGACAGACAGATTTCTCTCTGGGTTTAGGGGGGGCTTAAATGAGCGAGGAGGAGACCAGCACAGGGGGGTCTTGGTTTTATCTGCTACATGCAGCTCTGCTGTGACACTGCAGTGGAAATGCTTTACATCAGCAACCCAAAGTGGGCCAATTCCTGGGGGAAAACCCAATCTGATTCAATTAATACCACATTAAGGATAATGATTGTTTCCTAGATAGAAATTATATATTTTATTCTATACTTTTAGAGGTGGACTTCTTAAAGATAAATTGGTTGCATTTAACCACTATTCAGGGAGATATGTCTCAAAACGAAGCAAATAATTTGTCTCAAATTGGCCTCAAAGGTTTAGATGAGGAGAGTCCTCTCTTTGACCCTGATATCCTCTATGACCTCAGCAGTTTGTGGACTTTTGTTAGTCTTTGCACTACATCTGCTACCAGACAAGATGGAGCTTTAATATTTATCAAATCAAATGCGTTGTCAGGTTACATGGAAGTGTGCCTGCAGTCTGTAGGACTGTCAGTGTACACTGGATATCAGTTTATTTTAAGAGTATATCAAAAGCAGTGACAAAATATTTCTTCTCTCTACCTCTCTCCCTTCTTCGGAACCTCTCTAGCTAAGGACACCCTAGGCGGCCGCCTAGTTTGCCAAAGCTCAAACCCAGCCCTGCTGGCTCCCCCAGCTAGTGCTTCCTGTGTCTTAGATCAAGCCTAGACCCCGCCACTCCCACCCCAACCCCTGCATGAGTTCAGTTTTCTGGCTGAGGCTGGAATGCAGGTCAGACTGGGTTCTACTTTCAAAGTTAAAGACAGGGTGCTGTTCCTGATAATTTGCCAACATCCAGCCCATGTTGTGTGTGTGTGAGTGTATGTGTTCAGGTTTTAATTTGCTGTGTCAGGACTACAGCATGCAGGGCACAAAGACTGGTTTGTATTACTGTGGATGGTGTGGGGGGGTGACACGCTTACATAAAGCTACCCTGAGGCAGAAGCCCGATGAATAGTCCATTCTGTAGTCAACATGTAGACAGGTCAAAGATTGAAATCTAAAAGCTGCAGTGAGGAGTTTCATCCACTAGGGAGCAGAAAGACTCGCAGAAACAGATGACTGCATGTACGGACCATTAATGTGGTTTAACTTGAAACTCTCAGAGTTCACAAGGCTTTAAAGTAAATCATATAATTTATGACTCCGATTTTAAGACAGTCGCTGTATACAGTTTAAGAAACAATATTAGTTATAGAAAGTGCTGCATTAATCAGGAAAAATGGGCCACTCATGAAGAAGTTACTGTTTTCCTTCAGCCAAATGTAAAACGTGCAGCAGGATGTGGTGTTTGACATGCTGTTAATGTAATTACCTGATTAATAAATGAGCGTTCTTATTGATCTGCAAACTGTGATTTGTTTTTGTTTTTTGTTTTTTTAAATTTACATATAGATTCTGTTTGAGTTTCATTATTCCATTACCTTATTAGTGTAGGAGGATAGTTCAACAAAATCTGCCTTCAGTCACAACATTAAGAGGACAACACCTGATATCACATGTCATGTGATATCAGGTGTTGGCAGAGCTGACGTTTGTGGCACAACTTTAAGTCCAAGGTCCATCCCAGCTCATGGCTGTCATGATGACCGTGTTAGATGTTAGCAGAAGGTCCTGTAAGTCCTGGAAGTTGCAAGTAGTTGTATGGATCAGACTCCTTTTTCCAGGATATCAAACAGGGAAATTTGGAGGCTGAGTGAACACCTTAAAACCATTCCTAAAACAATTCCCAATTTAGGTTGAGTGAAGGTTGATTTATCAAATGAATAACAGTCATGACCATTTAGCACTCAATGACCGCTTTCCCATTATGTTTCAAACATTAACAACTTGTGAATACTTGAATACATTGAGCTCCTGCTGAGACGCCACTGTCATCAGTGAATACCAATGATATGAGCGGGTAGACTCATATCAGTGGTATCAGCAGTGTTCAGGTAGGTGGTACGTATCGAAGTGACATCAACATGAATGCAGGACCCAAAGTTTCTCAAAGAAAGCCTCAGCTGGATTATCAGACCAGGTTGCCTTCTTCAACTGGTAGAGTTCAGAGCCTCACATAAAGCCTTGTCAGCATTTTTGGAGGTAGGCAGGGGTTAGCAAACCTTGATGCTCTTTGTGTCGGTGAGCCAGCAGTTAGGTTTTCAGCAGTTTGTTCTACAGTAGTTCTCCTGTGGGATCAGATCACTCAAGCCAGTCTTCCCTCCCCACATGCATCAGTGGGCTTTCAGCATCAATCTCCCTGTTGCCAGGTTGTCCTTCTTGAACCACCTTTGGTAGCTACCAACTACCACATGCCAGTAACAGCCCTTAAGTCCTGCTGTTCTGTAGATGTTCTGACCCATCAGAGCTGCTCAGATCCTCACCCTGCCCATTTTTCCTGCTTCCAACACATCAACTTCAAGAACTGACAGTTCACTCGCTGCCTGGCAGGCACCATTGTAATGAGATAATGTTATTCACATCACCCATCAGATGTTTCAGTGGCGTGGCTGATCCCTGTATAGCCAGCTGTCACCACACGTGGTGAGCTGTTGTAGAACCGCCTTTATTATTTAGGTGTATATACACACCCGGCAGGTACACTGCAGAGACATCATGTATCTTTAGAGCTTAAGAAACTGACAACATTTAATATTAAGATTTTCAAAAGTGCTTTTCATTCTGTTTTTTTTTCTTTATTATATTTATTGACCTTTTTCATTCATTACTGTTTTGTTTTTTTGCTTTGTCAAATATATTTTAGTAGTTATTCTACTTTATTTAGGCTCATTTTTGTACCTTATTATTAATATTTTGGCTGCTCTAATACCAGAATTTACCAGTCCTTCTTAATTTATCTTATTTACCTTCAATACACACATATCAACTGTAGACGATGGTATCGTCACAAAACTGGTTTTTGCACTACAAACAACTTCATCACATTAAACAGAGTTTGAAATTTTAATTTATTGCAGGGTCGTTTTATTTCAGGCCTACTTTATTTATCAAGCTCAGTAAATGTCAACTGACCAAACTGCTATTCCATTTACTTCAAATAAATTACCTGGAGAGTCTGCTGTTGAAAGTTTAACTTAATTAGTTGATCTAGTAACTCAGCTGTGTAATGACCAGTTTCCAATTAATGAAATGTCAATAACTTTTGAATAATGAAATCTACTCGGATGAAGTACTTTGTTCTACCTGCTGTTCATCCAGTGAGAGTGACAGAGACAGAATGTCTGTGATGCTGATGTTTAATCAATGCTGAGTAATTAAGACATCCAGCTGTTATTGCGCTTTTACATCTTCAACAAGCTTCTAGTTTCCAATTAAGCTAATTCACATCAGCTACAACAAACAAGGCAGACGGCTGAAGCTGGAAGGAGACACGCCCTATCAGCAAGTTACCGGCTCATTTCTGGTCAGAGTCGAACATGTTAATTAGCGGCTGCTTTTTTCGTACCTGCCGGGGTAAATCTTTGTCACTTTGACTTTCCAGGTATGACATAAGCTGTCTACAAAGAAACGTGACAAACTAGAAGTGCACTCGGTGAGTGCAGACCTCCAACGAGGTCAGAGTAACCATCATATGCATATATTTCCAGACCTTACTCCGGGGACCCCTGGTGGTCAAATGCTGAAACGCTCTTTGTTCGTCGAGTCCATGCACCAAAGTTTGGGTTTACTAGATTGAAACATTGCTGAGATATGACATCACTTCCTGTTTCCCTGTTAATTCCAACCGATCATTATGACCAAACACTTTAAAAAGCAAAAATACATGTGATTGCTTCTGTAAGTCTGAAGATCATCTCTGCCAATTTTAGTGAAGTTTTGACTGACAGGTGGATGGTGACACAGGTGGCTGTAGCTGCTAGCTGCCTGCTAGGCGGTTTAGGTGATGCCTAAACACTAAAGCGTAATTTATGGTCCCACAAATGCGTCCGTCTGCGTACACGTTTCATGTCTGACAGCCAACGGAGAGGGGTTTTCACCCACCGCGGACGTGCTCCCGTGCAGTCCTCCAACATCCCAAATGCGCGACGGTGGGAGCGGATGACCTATGCGTCTGCCGAATGCTGATTGGTTGACAAGTGGCCTGAATAGGGAAGGGAGCGACAGCAGAGTTCAGCTGGAACGGGAGAACCGCGAAAAAGCTTCAAAGATCACAAAATACAGCATAAAAAGCACAGACAGGCTACAGTGGACACTTTTCATCGTTTTTAACACTCGGTTTCACTTCAGCTCTTTGTATGTTAGAACTTCGCTCTTCTCTGCGGCTGACGGGCCAACAGCAAAACCAAGAGTGGCCCACAGAACGGTTGGGCCACATACTTTGTACACTGCCCCCTTCCACAGCAGAGCCCTCTGCAGGGAGACGGGCCGGCTCCGGACTGCCAGTGGACTGCAAACGTGCTACCCCGCTCGACCGTAAATCCCGCTTAACTTTAACGTTTCAAAATGTGGATAAATGGGTGTTGTTTTAGTTTTAGGGAAAACTAAAACAGAAAATTTGTTTCCACCAACATGTTTTTTTCTTTTGACTTTTTCAAAACCTGCCCTGAGCTGTTTTGCCTTTACAAGCCAGCAAAGGCAGAGCAACGTTAGCAGTGATTTGCTTTTGTATTCCACTCGGGGTACATTTTGCATGATACCCCAGGGCAGACCGGACACTTGGTGGAAGAGCTGGAGGAGGAGGCTGAGGAGAGGAAATCTGTGCGTCTGTGCTCAGAATGCATCTACACCCAGATAAGCGATAGAAAATGGAAGTATGGAAAATGCAAAATGAAAAATCTTTCTCATTTTGTCTGTTCCTTGATTTTCCTTTTCCGTTTTTTGTTGGGAGGATTTCTTTTTTTAAACTATCGAGCTCTCTTTTAGTTAGTCATGTTAACCAACCACCAACAGCAAGATAGGAAGTATCTCTGGTGGAGGTAGCCAGCAGTCAATAACTGAGGTGTCAACTTCTTCCCTGTCTCTGCCTCTCATTCCAAGCAGTCCCACGGGCACCTTTACCCATTTCCCCCATTCTATGTGGGCCAGTGGCTCCAGTCTATTCACCACTAAAGTTACTGTGGCAAATGTAGGAAGATAATGAGCAGCAATTAGCAGAGCTGTCGAATCAGCTCCGTGCTAATAGATCTGCACTCTAACCCGCCCTGACAGAGCAGACCCTGGGGTGCTGCAGTGTTTACCTACACGGCTCTGTCTTCCTCCACCTCTTTCTCATTCAGCACGCTCGTGTGTGAATGGCTGTGCGTGTCGTCAGTGCTGCACTGTACATTGCAGCAACATGCGTTGTGCAGCAAAAAGGAGCTGGAGGTTTAAACTGAGGTCACAGTGAAGACAGAGGAGTGCACCGTCAGGATGATCTGAATAAAAGCTGCCGGGGGAACACTTTCATACACATCTTTGCCAATGCTTCTGATAAGCATTCAAGTCCTGCATGTTTGAACCCCACCTGTCTGGCTTTGTTCCTCCTCTCTGGGATGTGTGCCTCATTCCTGCTCTGCAGAGCTGTGTGTGTGTCTTTCATTCATGATCAGCATCAGATATCTGTTTAATCTCGCTGCCAGAGAGCAATCAGACGAGCCAGACATGACATAAATAATAACACCGCTTAGAGTTGGACTCAGATGATCCTGTGAATAAATTTCAGAGCTGCTCTTTGTGTCACTGTGTGATATACTACTGAGTGCATCCTTTTGTCATTCTGTGATTTACATGTATAAACTGCAGTGTGTGAGTATAGATGAATGCATGTATTTATGTCCTGCAACACATGCAATTTCCCATTAAGTCAATAAATGTCATAATAATTAAGAAGTGAAGTGAGAGAGGAACCAGAGAGGAAGAGAGACCCCGCCCCAGAAAAGTCTACAGCACAGGACTGCTGCAGTAAGACAAAAAACACACAA
>VVAS01054606.1:0-11357 GCA_015103295.1 Ptychochromis oligacanthus
TTCAACATGATGTTCTTCTGCTTCCCTGGCCGCCGTGTCTGTGGGGATGGTGTTTGCTCTGTGTTGAAGCGTCCTGATGACACCTAGTTTGTGCTCCAGTGGATGATGAGAGTCAAACCTTAAATACTGATCCATATGTGTTGGTTTGGGAAAAGGGAACGACCATCACTGAACCGAGGAGGGGGCTTTAGAGTACATCTTTCACCATCTTACAACGCTGTGATTGTAGCCATTCCCCAACTCTCTGTGAATAGTACTCATGGCCATTGATCAATTGTCATGACAATTTGTATATTATTGATCATGAAACTGACTTCACGGCCCATTGTTACCAATGGTGCCAGTTTCCGTCATTATGCAAATGTACTGTTTATAAGGTTGGGGAAACCTGCAGTCAGCTGAGACTGAGGAAGTCACTTGGATGAGTGACGAAACGTTTCTCCCACAGAAAAAGCTACGTCCAGATGAACAGAATCAGCCTTCTGGGATTTCCTTACCTGGATGATTGAGCATGCATCAAGATATCTTTATGAGGAGTTCTGGAGTGGCCTCCTAAGATCCTTAATAGGGCTGTAGGGGTCCTAAGAGTGTATTCTGGAGGCTATAGAGTGACTTGAAGATCTTGTAGAGTTCATGAGGAACATTAAAAGCCCAATCAGGGGCAAATTATCTGTAACTAGAAGTCCTTAATGCATCAGGTCATTTGGATTATATTGAATTGTAACTATATTAAAAGATATTAAATAAATAAAACACGGCAGAAGTCTGGCCAATAGTCATGGTCTGTCATGCGGCATGCCATATTTTTTGGTATTGTCTTAATATTATATGACAAATCAAGCCACTCACTTAACCTAACCTGTACTTTTGGACTCTACAAGCATGATTCACAGCCCAGAATAATCCTTCTTTATCTTATACTGGTCCTCAGCTCCTCAGTTCATCTTCAGTCTGAAACAAGCCATTTTAGTTCCTCCCTCCATTAAGTCAACTTTCCCTAACTACCCCTCACAAACTGAAGGTATGACCAGCAGGTGGGTGTTCAAGGTGTCTGAGGTGACCGTACTAGGAATATCTGACCTCTACGACATCATACAGATCAAAGAGTAGATAAAACTGCGAAACTGAATGTTCAGAGCAGTCTGAAGCTTTTGGCTCACAGGGATTACTAGTACATACACTGATCTAATTATTTGAAACTCTTATTAAATTTTGTTTAATATGAACATCCACCACTGTAACAGCATATCTATATAATCTATATAAGAAAAATGAGGAAAAGCAGAATAGGTCCACTTTAAATAATTTGAAGATCTAAGCTTCTCTTTTATTGGGACTGAGCAACTAAACCATTAAAGGTTGTTAAGAAAGATGTCTGCGTATTTTTGACCACACAGTGTACCCATCTATTTATCTTCTGAGGGTTTTTTACTTGTTGAACTCATCAGTGAGTCATCAGGATGAAGTGATTTCTCTCCCCGTGAATCAGAGCAGCAGGACTGAAGCGGCTCTTTTAGACTTCACACTGTTTGTTCATCACAGCCATAACCCCGTCATAATTTTCTTCTAGTCTCAAAATCAATAACACCGCTTTGGATTTATATCTTGACTTTTTCGTATTAATACCTCAAATGTTATCCGGAGTCGACATGCTCCTGTAACAGGATGATTAGCGATGAGTTGTAACTGTGGGGAGAAACACAGCTCAGTCAGACGCTGACACACTCATGATGCTCTTGTGTGTCAGTTTCAGTTGAGAAGGAACTGACACTCATCTTGGGATTTTATAAAAATGTTGATTCATAAACACAGTTTTCATAATGAATTATTCAAAAAAACGATGAAGAAAGATGGCTCTGCCTCAGAATAAAGGTAATGATTAGAGTTTGACCAAAGAGGTGAAAGAAAGGCTGGACTCTGCTTTTGAGTCACTCATGTTAATGACAGTGTTTATGGAAATCCTTCAATGATACAGTCACACTGTTATTAGTAAAACACTCAGGCCAGTCAGAAAAAACTGGCTGCTCTTAGTGGACTCTCAACTGGAGCCTGAAAACCCAACAATAACATCTTCAAACAGACGGCACAGAGCTCCACAGAGGCTGCACAGCTGAGCTTTTTTCAACTCACTGTATTTATACAACAGCATGTCACAACCTTGTCACAAATTTTAATATAATGATTAAAAAAAACTATATAAAATATGGCTTTCAAGGCTTAAGCATTATTTTTAATGGCCAGCAAGGTGCAGCTCCTCTGGTTTCAAAAAGAAGTCATTTGGTTAGAAGTCTATGGGAAACTGATGCAACTTCACATTTGATTTTTGACCTCGGTAAACACCCGATGAGATTATGGTTTCAATCACTAGTTTCAAGTCAACATTAAAAATTTATTTTGTAAATTATGTCTCCATTTAGAGTAAAACAGGCAGTAACGCAGGGTATGCTTTAATATGTTGCTGCCTTGCGAGTGAGAAGTTGCTGCCATATATTAGATCCATTGCTTACTTGCCATTTCCGGTTTCATAAAGCTGAGATGGCGACAGCCAAAATGTTCAGTTCAAGTCTTCACAACAGGACTTTACAAACCAATAGGCGATGTCATGGTGACTTAGTTCATCTTATATATGAAAAAACCAAAAACATTACAGAGAGTAACCCAATGATCCCCTAATAGACAAGCACTTGGCGACAATGCACTCTCAGAAAAATAAAGTATCTCATTGTATCTTTAGAGATAAAACGGTTTATCTAAGGTACTGCTGCTATACGGGGCACCTATTTGTCTACTCAAAGTGGCCTTTTGCTACATGAGATAGCTTGAAAATCATCCATGTTAGCTGGCAGGCTAACGTCAGCTAACATTAGCAAAAAGAACAACAGCTCAGAGTCCGATTTAATCGCCCAAACCAACCAAAAATGATCCCTTCATGAATCTCCAGGAACACTACAGTACAGACTTCAAAATGACATTCTGTGACTTCAGTCAACTACAGGCGTAGTCTGTAGTCACTTTCAAACTAGGTTCAGGCGCTGCCAAAAAATGCGTGTAATACATGAAAAAAGTTAGCACAGTTAACAAAGTTTTATCTGGATTTAAGTGAAGCATTTAGGACATTTAAAGGATAAACTGACATATTTTGGAGCTAATTTAGACCTCATCCAGTATCTAAAAGAATAATATGTGACCTAAGCAGCTGACTGGCTAACGTTTTAGTGTATGTACTTTGACTTCAGACAGACTGAAACAAGTGTGTTTTTCTTCTATGTGCGTGTGTGTGTGTGTGTGTGTGTGTGTGTGTGCGTTAAGCCGTTTGGTAGAAAATGTTGTGTTGCTGTTTTTCCATATTCTGCTCCAGATGGAGTGACCCACTTACTGGGAGAGAGGGAGAGAGAGAGAGCGGCTCTGTGCCATTTCTGGTGACTAATACCCCCTCCACCCACACCTCGACACACACACACACACACACACACACACACACACTTACAGCGAGCTGTATCGGTGTGTTCGCAGTCATGTTGTTTCTGCTCTCTGATGGTTCTGTTTGTTAAAAATAAAGACGTTTGTGATTAAACGAGTGTTGACAGTGAACGTCAGCGCCTGTTATTGTAGTTTAACATGTTTTCTGCCTCACGAGCCCTCAGCCCAACGCTCTCTGCTGCTTCACAACCAACAAAACAAAAAAGGCGCTCAGTGTGGCACTTTTCAGAGAAACTTCTCAAACCAAATAAAGAGAATTTTTAAGTTGACTGGGGTCTTTTGATCATGATACTTACATTAATCACATTTTCCGCTCCACACACAGCTGGTTTTTGGTCCTCCTGCGTTAATTACGCAGAGAGAAAATCTAGGTGTTATTTTAATTTCAGCTTAATTTTGACTCCAAAGTCTGCAAAGAACATGGAAACTGTTAAAGGAGGCCAAACATTTGAACTCACAGGTTCAACTCTGGAAAGACCTGCCAGAGGAAACCAGGCAAGGCTGTTTCTTTATCTCCCACTTTGATCTGCTGTTTCTTGTTTTTTAATGTGTCTGCAAAGCACTTTATAACCATTTTATGATTTATAAAGCGTAGATATAAATGAATCTGATAAAACAGAGCTATAGTTAGGCTAAAATAAACACGTTAGGACACAGAAGATATAGGATGAGGGTTAGATTGTTCTCAGTAAAAGTTCATGTTGAAGGAGACAAACACCATCATATGGCAGGAAGAAGACACTGAAAATGTACCAAATATGTTGCTGCATGGTTTGGATTAGTCCCAATCCTAATCTTAATGTACACACTGGAATCCCAGACAGCCCGAGAGTGGTTTGTTTCTGAAGTGTTCAAATATTTAGTGTACAGGACACCGTGAGTTTTTAAAAACTTAGCTTAAAGATGTGCTTCACATGAACAGTGCAAATAAAAAGCTGGAGAGGGCAAGAAAGATGACTGAATAGTTTAAGGGAACCAAAATTTAAATGTTAAAAAGATGAGAGCTTCATCCAAAGCAGGAGACTCTTGGAGAGGAAACACAACAGGCAGATATGGAGGCTACATAGCTAAACAGATATTTAGACATATTAAATACAAACAGAATTGGTAGCACTTTATAATATGGCCAGGTTTGAAATGAAATTTCCATGTAATTTATGGTGAGATTAGGGTGTAATTTAAATGACTTAAAAATATTTACTGTTAGGTACGCTAGAATAAGGGGGTAACAATTCAGGAAAGAAGAAAAAATTATACTGTAAGTAATTTCAAGTAGTGAGTAACTTCAGGTATTTACACCCTGGGGGAATTAGTCCCGGGCTGTATTATAAAGTGCTACCACAGAATTTGCTGGGAAGAATTTTGGTTTTGGTTTCTGATTTCCAGCTATAGTCTGAATTTGAGCAAGCTTTCATGTGGAGATGGAAAAAAAAACAAAAAAAAACAGACCCTCCCCCCAAAAAACCCCTCAAAACTCAAAACCATTGGTTATTATAAGACAATGATTTAGCTTATGTATATTTGTAAACAAGGGAAGTCTTGGCCCGAAATATTGCCTGTCTTCACCAGAGGGTCATAATTTACTAGCTGATTTAATTTCATAGAGGCAAAGTATGATTATGATAAAGATTTGTATCAATATATAGGTGTCAGCTGTAGCCGATTGTGTTGGCACTCCTAATTTTAAGCCTTACCGTTGGCCATACAGATGAGTTACATAAAAATTCACTTATGAAAATGTAAATTAGCTATAGAGGCCAAAATGTTTGGTTGTTTTTTGTTTTATTTTTTTGTAGCGGGCTGTAAACATGTTTATTTCTGCTGTAAAAAATGCATGTTTTGCAGGTTTTACTATTATAAACATGATAGTGAAATCTATTTTTAGCCCAAATTTTAACCAAAAATGGATCATTCACAAAATGTAACCAAGTTGCTTTCATGTGAGAAATACATTTTATGTCACCAGTAGGGAGAAAACATGACAGTGGGTTCTATGAAGGAGTAAGAGAAAACCAGTATGCAGTTTTTCAGTTTAGAGGCCTAGCTGTTATGTGATGATCATGTTAAAAAGATTACTAAAGCATCAAACAGTCAGCTGAGGTTTTATTTTTTCACGAGTGGTTCTTTTTCAGTAATTTACAAGATTTCTTAAAGTCAGGGTGTGCTCAGATGAATAAATACGGTGTGTTTCTGGAAGAAGAAGAAGAAGAAGAAGAAGTACTCAGATATGTAAATCAAATTAATTTCAGCTTCATGCTCTGACCGCTGGATCAGCTTGGCTCTGCCCCCTCCCATCTGGAGGAAAGTCAGCATCAGTCCACTCAGGCATCTCCTTTAACTCAATCTTACTGCCTCATTAAACATTCATGAGACTCACCTGAGGCGTAGCTGGGCCCCGCCCACTGCTCAGAGCCGTCGTGTCACGTCGAGGCGACAGTAGCTTTCTTGATGTGAGGGCTTCTCAGGGGGGAGAAATGATACAACATGGTGGACGTCAGCGATGATCTGATGGAGAGAGGAGATCTGAGTCTGCTTCACCTCCTCCGTCAAAACTGATCAGCAGTGTCATCACCTGAGCTGACCGCAGGGATGGAGAACATCCATCCTCATCATGACGCTCATCTGTAGAGACGCCTTCATTAAAAAGTGCGGTGATAAAATGAAGACACGTGTCTGTGATACTAATCTGATTTTAATTCCAGCTGTTCTAACACTGATGGGCTAAGTTTATGAATGTCAGAGCAAGTAAGAAAAAAAAGAATCAAATGTAGGTCTATTTACCCACAGACACCTTCATTACCCACATATCTTAATATTATAATAACTCAACTGTTACAGAAAACACAACTAAGAACAACATGTAAATTTAGTTTGGTCAGTTGAAAAGGGATGCACCTTCCCACTATATTAGTTTATGTTGCTAAACCAAAGTAATGTAGTTTCAAACTTCAGGAAAAAAAAAATGAATTTGGTTAACTGGTGATTCTAAATTGGTGTCAGGTGTGAATGGTTGTCTGTCCAGGGTGTACCCCACCTCATGCCCCGTGACAGGTGGATGGGCTCCACCCCAACCACAACCCTGAACCGGGTAAGTGGAAGAAAATGGATGGATGGATGAATGGATGTTTAGCTGGACCAGGCCTTACGTAAAGTGACTCTTACTAACTTCCTATCATATAGGAGGGGAAATCACTAATATGGTCAGCTCAGGCATGGAAGCCCAACCCACCTGTTGTTTATGAGGGGCACCCAATCAGAAAGGAAGTTGGCTTAAAGGGGAAGGGGCTAAAACAGCTTGTTTCACTCAGAGGATGAACTGAGGGGTTGCACTAAGGCCCAGTATGAGATAAAAATGGATTATTTTAAACTGTGAATCATGCAAAGCTACTCTTGTAGACAGAACAATGTTTCAACACATGAGCCAAAGCTGTTGATTTGTGTGTATAAACCCACATGTGATGGATATATGTTGACCCTCTCTATGTGATCGTCTGTGTTTTGCTCATGGAGTCCACAGCTGGGCAGATGTGGAGATAAAAACCTTCTGATTGGTTTGCTTCTCCTCCCTCTCTTTCCATGTTGCTCCTTCGCTTTGCTTTCTGTTGATGTTGTTGGCTGCCTTAAAGAGTTACTGCCTGTTACATAACCACACACACACACACCGTCAAGTTTTCAGCTGTTTCTTTGTTTGGTGTTTGGGTTTGATGTTGCTATGGTGACGCTGACTAGAAACAAAAACACGGGCAGAAAATAAAAAGCGAAGCATGACAGGAGACGGTGAAACACATCTGTAAACATTCATAAACAGGACTTTTTTGTTCATACAGTGAATGTTTATGTTTCTGTGACTGATGGATACTGGGCATACTGGGAGAGCATTTCTCTCTTTTAGTACAGGTAATAAGAAATACATGGAAATCTTTCATTGAGCTAAATGAATGAATGGGTGAGGCAAATAATAATAAGCAGATGAGTGAATGATTATGTGAGGATGTGAAAATAAACTGATGGTGACTGCTGCAGCTGATGTGTTATGTAACCCATGATTGTTTGTTTGTTTGTTTGTTTGTTTACTGGAGAAAAGAACAATGTTTTTGCTTTGAAACCGGACAGCAAACAGCAGATCTGACGTGTGAAAACCTTCAGTAAAGATCTGAGAGAATCATTTGTAGAAGCAGCGTTATCCTGAACCTAATGGAGGGATGAAGGAGGGATGATGGAGGTGTGCAGGGATGGATGGAAGAAAGTATTATTGGCTCTGTAGTTGCTTGAGGGTGACTCAGATGCTCCGCCCACAGACACGCTGAGTCACCATGAACCGCCAAGTACTCCGTGAGTCTGTGTGTGTGTGTGTGTGTGTGTGTGTGTGTGTGTGTGTGTGTGTGAATGTACCTGATTTAAATGTCAGTAAAGTGAGAAGCTGACTCTTTCTCACTGTTTTTTTCCTCCTTCTTCTTCTTCTGATTGGTAGATGTAACTCTAAGAGGAACACACATGAAACATAATGGGCAGCAAACTCGTTTACCTCCATGCTGGAGTGATGATTTCCAGCATTTCAGCTCTGTATCTTTTAAGACTGCGTTTCCCACAAACCCTCCTGGTTGTTTGCTTTGGACCGTGGGGATAAAGAGGTATTTATTTACAGCGTGACTGTTCTGTCTCGGCTCTAGCGATGGAAAATTTGTGTTGGAATCTTTGGCTGATCAGTCAGTTCGTTGATAGTAAAGAAAATTAATCAACAGCAAACATAATTAGCATCTTATTCACCTGGCATTCTGAAAGCAGGGCAACATGTCCAAACATCCACCCAGAGTGATCTGAAGAATGAAATGAAGAGTTATTAACCACATAAAGAACAAGAACTGTATCTGACCCCGGGAATACACCAGGTGCGTCTCTTTGACCTTCTTTGTACGACTTTATATTACACCTCGAGCATTTCAGAATTGGAGTATTTAGTCTGCACAGGGTCTTTTATTTTGAAAGTTGACCAAAATTGTTATTACTGTTCCTGTGTCTGACTTCTTGTTGTCAGACACACCTTGTGCTCTCTGCAACTTCACACAGCTTCTGTTAAAAGCAGACCTGGCTATTTTGAGCAGCAATGAGCTAAGAGTCGCTTTTGGGACACTTATAAAACATGCCAAACTATACTCCCAGAGTCATTTAAAATATTCAGTTAGTATACTTAATGTAATTTACTAAATACAAACTTACTAGGTACTTAAACAAGTATGATACTATGTCTGTTCTTGCTTTGTTCTTACTTTCTAATTACTAGGTACTTGGTATGTGCTTACTAGTTATCATGTACTTACGTAGTGCATGTATTTTGGCAGTGTTGCCAGTATAGTTCATCTCATTAACGACGCTTCAGTTACTGCACTTCAATGGGGTACCACATACTTACTATGTAATTACTAGATACTTTCATCTATTTACTTTGTAATTACTAGACACTTACGTTGTACTTACTAGGTACTTACACAGTGACTGAATATCTATTTTATATATTATGTACACTATGTACATATTTTTACTGTTTTGCTAAGTACTATTTACTTATGTAGTATGTTAAATTCTTCAGGTATAAAGTCGTTACAATATTCCAGTTAGTATATATCCATGTAGAAACCTATGCATGCTATGTGCATAGTTGCTATGTACATATTTAGGTACTTACTATGTACTTAATGCATAAGGTTTGACAGTGTAATGTGTCTCATTTACAATACTTCAGTTAGTGCACTTCCATGTAGTAAATTATTATTATTATTATTATTATTATTATTATTATTATTATTATTATTATTATAAAACTCTGCCAAATCAAAACATGCAGAACTACCCGCTGTGGAGACCCCTTGCAAATAAGGGAGCAGCCCAAAGTAGCTTCATTATTAATATTATTATTAAGGGTATTATCTCATTGAGACTAAAATGTCTTTTTAAGAGCGACCTGTGTACAAAAGACACAGACAGTACAAAGACACATTATACATCTTCACATTTTAAGAAAATCATGTGCAAGAGATATTACAGATACATCAATATAACCTTTTAAAATGTTTCAGTGAAATAAGAGAATGTAGCTTCATGGTTCTGGGTGGCAGAGACAACACTGTGAATACAAGATGTCCAAGAATGAATCCCTGTGAAACACCTGTAGTAATGGCAATATGACTTGAACTGAAACATACTTGTACTTGTATATGTATATACTTACTATGTACTTAGTTTGTAATTACTAGGTAGCTACTATGTACTTACTAGGTGCTATATAATTATGTAGTATGTGAATTTTGACAGGGTGGTGTTGCAATATTATTGATTATTGATTATTGATTATTGATTTCAATAATATTATTATTGAAAATCAAACACAAGAACCTTTTCACTCAACAGAAGTTAAACTATTAATATTAGACTTATGTGAGTATGACTGCTCACAGAGTTCTGATCTTAACATCATGGGGTCAGTTTGGGATAAGAAAAAGCTGGAAAAGATCTGAGATAATTTTATTAGACATATAGTGCCAAAACATTAAGAAGAAAACATTCATCCTCACATGACTCTGCACTCCCATCCAGCCTTTATTTAGTAGTCATTTATTTCTCTTTGTGTCTAATGAGCTCAGACTGAGGTTACATAAAGCTTCTGTCTCAGCGATGCTGTAGCAGAGGGGTCTGGACAGGTACGCTCCTCGGCTGTCACAGCTCGTCAGATGGAGCCACAGCGAGATGCCGTGACTCGTTTGACATGCTGTAAAAAGTGGAGGGGCACACAAAGAAGCTTCTTTAAACCTACTGAGAGAAAAATATACGCTTTACCTTTTTTTAAAGTGCCTGCAATAAAAAAGTGACCTTAGAACTTATGTTCTTTGACTAGTAATTATAATAATGGTGTTAAGCTTTGTAAAAGGACAAAGATTCATTTTCTAAATTTATTCTCTGACTTATTTCTAAAAGATTCCACATGCAGTGCACCAGTCACAGTTCTGGATGTAAACCAGCTCTTTGGCTGAGGTAAAATGAACTAAAAAGAGTGACTGTTGCCCAATATTCAGTCTTGAAACCTCATACTGTTATTAAGTTCAAGCACACGAACAGCCTGGTTACAATAATAATCATAGATTTGACTTTATGGAAAGGTCATAGTCAAAAGAGTCCCATCTTAAAGTCCAGTGTTTTATGGACCCTCCATTAACCAAAACCTCTTTGCTCTGATTTCGGGGCACCTAAATTCCTCCTCTGCTTCTTATGATTACTATGGCTACTAGAAATCACTTCACAAGTAAATGTAACTTTAGGCCTTAATAACCTGCTTGTATAAGAACATAAGGAGCCACTTTTTATGGCAGGACATTTAACCAAACAATCCTAAACAGCTAGTTTTCAAATGTTAATAGTTAAAAAAAAAAAAAGAAAATAGTCCTTGATGGATGAGAGAGAGTGTAGTCAACTGGCTAAAATAATTATTTACTCCAGCTTCTAGACAAAAATACAGAAAATACAGAATTCCAATTTTGCAGTTAAAACACTAGCTTCTGCTAATATATCCTGCAGGACAGGAAATTCACCCTTGGTGAAAGCTGTTTCCGGACATGAATAAATACTAATTATTCATGTTTGGAGTGAATAATGTTAGGAGTACAGTTAAATCAAAATCAAAACCTATGTATATGCATCAAATGCACCTGGTTGAATGGTCCTATCAGACTACTTGTAAAAATGAAGCAAGCATGAAGCTGCTTGCTTCATGCTTAAAATCAAATTGATAGATGCTGTGAAATTGCTTGTGGTGCTATGATGTCCCAAATACTTACATAAAAGTGATATTACTACAAGTATGTAAAGAACAAGATGTAGCCTACTAT
>VVAS01054626.1:2233-18387 GCA_015103295.1 Ptychochromis oligacanthus
AAAAAATTAAATTTTTATTTTTTGTTACTTTTTTTTTTTTTGTTTTTTTTTTTTTTTTTTGGGGGGGGGTCTGTTTTTTCCTCCTGAGTCTAGGATTTGGGTGGAGTCTGGGGCTCCCGCTCTCCAGCTGGCGCACCTGTGACTCATCAGTCTCATCAGGGGCTTGTACTTAAGAGGCAGCTCCAACACCAAGTCTCCACCAGATTGTCTGCTACTCCAGTCTGGTAATCAGGCTCCTTCATGACTGCTTTGTGTATTTTTACTTTCTGAGCGATAACATCGTTTTCCTTGTGTTTTCCAGTGCCTCCTGGTTGGCTGAAGAACTGTATACTTACCTGTTCCCTTTGAGCTGCCATATTCCTGTTGGAAATCAGCTTAAGGAGCCTTACGTGAGCACCTCACCTGCCTGCCCACTCTCCTGCAAGTCTTGGATCCCCACAAGAACAAACCAGTGGCCCTCCTCTAAGCGTCATCGTCGTCAGACCCAAGTAAGCCAATGATCCACACACAGTAAGACTGTCTTTGGAATCTCTCTTTGGAAACTCAACCACAACTCACACAGGAATTAACATACCTCTCCTCTCCTTCAGAAATACTGACCTCAGTGACCGGGATCTCCCTCTGAAGGAATCTGTTTCCGTTTTCCCCTGTGCAAAACCCTTTTGTGTTAATAAACCAGTTAAATTGTGCACCGGTCTGCGTTGAGTCCTGCTTAAGAGTCTGTTTAGCTTTATTGCCTTACCTGGCTGTGATAAACAATGGTAAATGGGCTGATACTTGTATAGAACTTTTCTCCCCTAACTGAGCTGTCAACACACTTTTTACTACAAGCCACACACACATTTATACAGCCCCTTATTCTGCCGCTTTCTAGCTATCACTCACACATACGCACACTCTGATGAATGCATTGGGAGCAATTTAGGGTTCAGTATCTTACCCAAGGGCATTCTGGCATGTGGGCTGGGGGAGCCAGGGATCGAACCACCGACCTTAACCTTTTTAAACTATAAAAGGTTAAGGTCAGTTAAGCTATCCCAAAGGTCAATAACCTTCACTTTAGTCATTATGAGAAATTTACCAAAAAAAAAACTCTAAGGACCCATAAAACATAGTTGAGCCTTATAATGAAGGTGGCACGGCCTGCTAAATATTGATGAGTTTATCAACATTACTAATGGGTGTAAATGATTATTTTAACAGCATGGGACTACTCTGCAGTATGCTCTTTATGACTATTTGGTGCTTTTATTACAATAACAAAATGTTTTTGTTGCATTTACAACATCCATCCATCCATCTTCTGCTTATCCAATTCAGGGTCCGGGGGTCCCATTCACACCAGCAGCCAATTAACCCAACCCAAGCACATGCAGACACAGGGACAACACCTAAACTCCACACAGAAACACAGGACCTTCTTGCTGCGAAGCAACAGTGCTAACCCACCGCACCACCGTTCCACCCGCACTTAAGATATTATAAAACAATAATAATGGAAATTGTTTACTTTTAGTGTTTTTAATTCCAGCTAAACTGCGCAGTTGCAAAGTGGAGGAGAAAAAAAATCTACTAGCACGAGGCACAAGACAGCTGTGGCTATGGCATACAAAATGCAAAAAAAAAATATATTTAAATAAGCTCAACATTTTTAAAACTGGAGAATCTAAAGAATCACTTAGAGCAATGATAAATGAAAATTATAAATTAAAAAATAACTATTTATTTCCATATTCATCTTTTTTTTTCTTTTTTTTCCCAAAGCCATGGGGAGCCACTGGAGAGAGACAAAAAAGCGCCACATGTGGCTCCGAAACCCCTGATAATGACCCACCATGCTAAGATGGTTAAAATGAGCCTATACAGCCTAGCCTCAAAGAGCTGCAAGCTTGTTGTAGCCTTGTTGAATTTACCTTCCAGTAGCTGCTTTATTAGGTGCATCCTGTCAAAACTAGAGTGGCTCAATACAACAATCTTACAATAACCCAAACTGATGTTGACAATGCTCAGTTTTTGCTTAAACTTTTATAAAAAGGTACTGATTCATTTTATAGTGAAGGCTGAAGACTGCAGTTTTCTTTTTGTAACATCTATTCAGCCCTTACTGATATAATTTCTAATAAGTTCCGAGTTGTTTTGCCCTCATATCCAGACTGCTGGTGTTCTTTCTCACGTCTGTATGTGTTTCACTGATACTTTAGGCAAACCGTTTATAGTGCAGTTTCTGGGCAGTAATCCTTGCATGCAGGCAAGACAAAGAAGAGGTTTTATTTAGAGTCACATGTCAAAGTTTTCTGTATCTGTATAATAGCAACTCAAGCTCACATGTTTTGCTGTGTTACAGCTGGATTTATCCCATCGTGCAGGAACATTACTGACTCATCCTTTTTATTAGTTCGGGGAAACATATCTATCAGAAAATACATTTCCCCTCCCTCTCTGTCTCTCTCTTTCTCCCTCTCTCTCTCTCTGTCTCTCGCTTGCATTTTTCTGCACTGTTTGCAAGCATAAATGCACACTGGTCCACACAAATGCATGGCAATCATGCACACATAAGCAGCATCTTCCCTTAGACATTATATTTATGACAGGAGATAAGACACGAGTTAGGTCCTAAGCCAGGCGGCGGAAAAGCATCTTTTCCGACAATCAGATGAAGTGAAGTTGCTTAGCAACCTTTGGCCTTGATCACAGGAAATGATGTCACGCTTATAAGACAAAACATAAGCAGAAGCACAGGCGGACAACAGGCGCACACATGCTCGCGCACATGTGGAGTTACCCTGCAGGATGGCAGATCAGAGGAATAATGAGTTGTGATGATAATCTGGGCACAAGTTAAAACAATATATTAATCTTCTCTAATGGTCTCACTGAGCTCTGAGTCCATTAAGGATGACCTTATACATATACGCACGTACACACAAACAAACACAAAGACACATAATCCATGCACTAATTGAGAATGTCCTTTTATGTAGTGCTGTTTTTTGAGGAAAAAGATACATCTGCTGCTCTCCTGTTTCTCCGTGTTGCTTCACCCTGTCTGTGAACCCATCCCCAGCCTTCAGCCTGTTCTCTCTCTCTGTGATCCGCCGTTCACGCCATCAACTCTGACTGGGCGCGCACACGTCGCAGTGAAGCCTGCTGCCGTGCGCTCTGGGAGGGAGAGAAGGGTGGGAACATGTGGACTTGTATTTTGGAGCTGAGGCATATGCGAGGAGGTTTTCATTGGTAATTTGTTTCCAACCCGTGTTAAAAGTTAGAGCGCCACGCAGTGTTCAGTCGGTGTCACTGCGCGCTCCTTTTTGGGACGTTTCACTTTTAGTTATTCATGTTTGCAAAAAGGAAGTAGCTGCCAAAGACCCTGAAACTCACCGCCGAATCTGAAGGACTGCTTTCGAGGATACACTCCGCCATCTCCATTCAGATATATCTGAAAGTCAATGTGCTGCAGTACATCCCAAACCTCCACTGTATATGAATGTGGTTGGTTGTTTATACTGTATGTGCCTTCCACTTGAAACCAAATTAATACAAGGACAAAGGTTTAAAAAATTATTCTGTCCATGTTACTGTAACAGCACCAAAAGCAGAACTAAATACAGCTGGGAAAAGTCTTAATTTGAATGAGCAGTCAAAAACAAAACAAAACACAAAAAAACAGAACAAAGGATGGATGGATGGAAAATCATTAATAACACAGAAAACTATATAACCTTAACTGCTTTTAATGTATCACATTGAAAGTAGATTTTAAACACATTTGGCTGGAATTAGTGAGATTAAAATGGTCCTATTTGAACTGATAAAGTTGTATACCGTCAAACTCAGTTTCAGTCTGCTGTACTCAGCTGTATAATCATTAAAAAGCTTCAGTCTTTGAAGTTTCATCTTAATTATCGGAAATACACAATTCTCTATTAGTGCAGTTTTTTATTCTTTACACGCTATTAATTGTTGGCAGCTCAGAAAAACATAATTTGCACTGGAAGGCAATGCATGATCTGCATATAAATTGACGCCCAAGTAATTCAATTCACAAAAGAAATCTAAACATAAAAGTTTAGTAAATGGTCTGATATGTGGACTGGTATGGACTCATCAGCCACTTCATTAGGTACACCTGTTTAGCTGCTCATTAATGCAAATATCTAATCAGCCAATCACATGGCAGCAACTCGGTGCATTTAGGCATGTAGACATGGTCAAGAAGACCTGCTGAAGTTCAAACTGAGCAGCAGAATGGGGAAGAAAGATGATTTAGGTGACTGAATGTGGCATGGTTGTTGGTGGCAGATGAGCTGATCTGAGTATTTCAGAAACTGCTGATCTACTGGGATTTTCTCACACAACCATCTCTAGGGTTTATAGAGGATGGTCTGAAAAAGAGAAAATATCAAGTGAGCGGCAGTTCTCTGGGAGAAAATGCCTTATTGATCCCAGAGGTGAGAGGAGAATGACCAGATTGCTTTGAGTTGATAGGAAGGCAGCAGTAACTCAAATAACCACTCGCTACAGCCAAGGTATGCAAAAGAGCATCTCTGAACGAACAACATGTTGAACCTTGAAACAGATGGGCTACAGCAGCAGAAGACCACACTGGGTGCCACTCCTGTCAGCTAAGAACAAGATACTGAGGCTACAATTCACACAAACTCATCATTGTCCAATAATCTGTTATCAGACAATAAGAGATTGGAAAAAAAAATGTTGCTTGTCTGGTCTGGTGAGTCTTGATTTCTGCTGCAACATTTGGATGGTAGGGTCACAATGTGGTGTAAACATGACAGCACGGCTCCATCCTGCCTTGTATCAATGGTTCAGGCTGGTGGTGGCGTAACAGTGTGTGGGATATTTTCTTGGCATACATTGGGTCCCTTAGTACCAACTAAGCATCATTTAAATGCCACAGTCTACCTGAGTACTGTTGCTCACCATGTCCATCACTTTATAACACTGTATACATCTTCTTCCAGCAGGATAACACGCCATGTCATGAAGCTCAAATCATCTCAAACTGGTTTCTTGAACATAACAGTGAGTTCCCTGTACTCAAATGGCCTCCACAGGCACCAGATCTCAATCCAATACAGCACTTTTGGGATGTGACAGAACGGGAGATTCTCAATATAGATGTGCAGCTGACACATCTGCACCAATTGGGTGATGCTGTCATGTCAATATGGACCAAAATCTCTGAGGATGTTTTCCAGCACCTTGTTGAATCTGGGCCATGAAGAATTAAGTCAGTTCTGAAGGCAAAAGGGGGTCCAACCCGGTACTAACAAGTACCCAACTGAGTGTATACGCACTTTTCTTCACCCGTGAAACTATTGCGCCCTTAACTTTGGTTCACTTTACCTTGCAATTTTTTTCTATTATCTTTATGTAAATGAGATCCATTCATCACTTAACCTCTTTTCCAATCTAGGGTCATGTGCGTTTGCTGTAATCAGGGGAGGCAGGGCACACCCTGGACTCACAACCACAGCCAATTTAGAATCATCAGTTAACCTGACATGCATGTCTTTGAACTACAGGACGCCACAGTACCAGGATGAAACCCAGACTGGGACCATGCAAACTCTACACAGAAAGGGCTGAGACCAAGAAGTTCAAACCCAGAACCTTCTTCCTGTGAGGCAACAGTGCCAACCACTGCAGCTCTGCAGACATTTTAGAAATTATTTATTTTGCTTAGTGGAATGTTCTGGTCTCTTTTTGATATTGAATACTCCAGTTACAAACACCTCTTAAGTGGAATTAAATGTTGCACTTAAAAAATTGAAATATTGTCTAAACTCTGCATATAATCTTGTTTTGTGAAGTTATGTTCTGTGTAGTGCAAACACAACCAAGATTTCAAACCCAAAGAAGAAAAAAAGAAAAAAGACAACTTTGACATTTTCATGAGGTCAAAATGTTTTAATTTAAAAAAGAAACTCATTTGTAAGAAGACTTTTCCTCCAATTTCCATCACATTTCACTTTCGCAACAGCACACACATTCACTCACTGATAATGTGAGACAGCTACTGCACCTTTGGAACAAAAACATACAGACTAATTTGTCTGTATTTTTAAACATTTATACAATCCAGTGTAACATGAATGCATAAAAGTCTGCTTTAAATTTAAGGACCATACTAGTGATTTTCTATTTTAGCCCATTAATCACAATTGTTTTAGCGCTGAACATTTCCAAAGATTTTCATAATTTACCCCAGGAGCTTTTAGATTTCATGTTACGTTCAACAGGAAAAAAAGAAGGAAAAAAAAATCAACTGGCATAGATTTAACCTTCCTTAGTTTCTCCAGAAACATTTTGTTGCCTTTTTTTAAATAATCATTCACTTCCCCCCCAAAAAAATCAACAAGAAAAAAAGAAAAAGAAAAACACTGTATTGGCATAAAGTAAATCAACAGCTGACTAAA
Organism: Ptychochromis oligacanthus; assembly: GCA_015103295.1. Taxonomy (NCBI): domain Eukaryota; kingdom Metazoa; phylum Chordata; class Actinopteri; order Cichliformes; family Cichlidae; genus Ptychochromis; species Ptychochromis oligacanthus. The sequence continues at coordinate 8,671 of VVAS01054626.1, forward strand.
AATCATCAACGCTGAGAACGTTTACAAATAATGAGACTATGCAATTTGCAGTTAATGAGCTAAAATGTGCAAAACTGCTGAAAAACTCCTTCAAAAAGAGGACCCTTACAGCAGTGAAGGTTATTCAATATGTAAGCCTTGAACAGCACACAGAGAGGTGAGCAAAACAAACTAGGAGAAATTTTGCGAGGCAAGAGTTAATCTCTATTTACAAATGAATCAGAGGCAGAGAAGCTGCAATTCCTTCTCTGCAAAGACGAAGTCACATCCCTGAGCACAGTGTGTTATTCATAGCATTTAGACCCACTGCTGTGTGATCAGTTCTTGTCAGCAAGTCCTGTGGGTCTAGTTTGACCACAACAGCAGCAGAGTCACTCCCCATTTTTTCCTGACCCAGAGTCTGTAAAGACGTTCACATTGAATATTAAAGAGACCTGAGCAGCTGTCATAATGCTGCATTACAGGAACAAAGTACCATGTGTGTTTGGAGAGCTGCAGTGACAGTAAGTATGAGAATAACAGCCAGACAGCTCTCCAGCATTCCTCCATTTCCTTGTAGCAGGATGCCAGTGTTAGCTGTTATTTACAATGTCCTCATCTCCCTGCAGCTTTCAAGCCTCTGATAACATGGAGCCTTTTTCTCTGCTCTCTTCATCTTCCTCCCCATCTTTGTCTTTGTTCTTTTTGTGTTTTTTTTTCTTGTGTTTGTGCTTGTGTACCTTGTGTTCTCCCTCTTTGTCCTGGCTGCTGTGTTTCTTGTGTTTCTTGTGCTTTTTATGTTTCTTGTGTTTCTTTTTCTTCTTGTCTGCCATCGTGGTGGTGGTGGTGGCTGAGCCACTGTGGTTGCTTGGGGTGGGGCTGTGGGAGGGTTGGCTGAGGGATGGACTGGGGCTGCCGCTCCTCCCTCTCTCTGGTTCTGAACCCTCGCCTTCGCTGTAGTCGGGTACAAAGGCGGCCTCATCTGTCTCACGACCAAGGTCAGAACACAGACGCTGTCTCCTGGGCTCAGGGCCACGGTTTTCCTCTCGTCCTCCTCCACCTCTGACTTCTGCCGCTCTCTCCTCCTTCCCTGTCACTCCTCGCCCCTCATCTCTTCCCCCACCTCGCCGCTCCTCTTCTCTTGCAGCAGCTCTTCCTTCTTCTCTTAACCCTCTCCCCTCTTCCCTCACAGTTTTTATTTTGGTTGATTTATCTGAATTTGTCTGGCCCATCCTACCACCCTTACCCTCTTCCCTTGGGGCTCTTCCCTTCTTCTCCTCCTTCACAACTCCTTTCCTCTCCTCTCTTGTAGCATCTCGGCCTTCAGTCCTAATAGGCTTAGGTGCTTCATGTTGGCCCTCTCTGCCTCGGGGCCTCTGCAGCACTGGGGAAGGCTCCTTGGTTACACTAAGCTCGTTTTCCTGGCCTTCTTCGTCATCTTCTCTCTCCCACTTGGAGCGGGGAGGAGGCTGAATGAGCGGCTCCTCCCTGGCCGGGCTGAGCACTGGACTCACACTTGGGCTGCGTGCATGACTGTTCACGGGACTCGAAGGGCGCTGCTCTGTAGGTTTCGAAGATACATTCTTCTGGTCTTTCTCCGAGTCCTGCTTTGTTTCTTGAGGCGACCTACTGTTGAGGACAACATATTTTAAGTGACTCAGGAACTCAGGATAGTGATTATATACAGTCAAACAGTAAGCAAAGGGTCTTTTGGAAAGCTTCACTACATGCAGATATACCTCAGTTTAGGTAACAATACCATTTTCTTTGAGAAACTCTTTTCTACCAAGCTTGAGCTGCAACAATTAGTTTAATTAACAGCTAATCTGAAGTTTCTAGATTCATCAGCTAATCTTTATGTCTGCAAAATTTAGAAGTATAGCGAAAAAACTGTCTATTGATAAGTTGAACCAAATCCTAAGATATTCAATATATTCTGAGTAAGAACAAAGCAAAAAAAAAATATACAAGACTACACAAGTAATTTAATTCAATGTTAGTTTCACTGTGGCACTGAACTCATTATTTTGGTTCAGTACCACTAAAATAATGAGTTTTCACAGCCATCCCAAATAAACAACTATAGACTGATTAAGTTTTTCAAGCTCATCTCCTACTACTAATGAAGCACTGACAGAAAACAACCTCAGAACCAAAGCTGTAAACAATTTAAACTCTTGTGCCATCCTAATGGAAATATGAAACAATAAACAAATATCAAAAACATAAATGAAATGTATTAGTATAAAATAAAACTATATACCAACTTTGAAGTGGGGAAAAAAATGGCTCTATAAGGAACAACAGCACTCACTTAGTGGAGCTCGCAGTGTGGCTTGTCAGGGCCTTTCGACTGATCCTGGGCTTGCTCTTCACAGCAGCCTCCTGACCATCTCTGACCGCTGTCAAGGAGGGTGGGAGGGAGGAGGAAAGGTTCAGTGAATGTTTAATTAGATAGCACGACACAAAATCAAAGTTATCATTTCCTGCCGTGCTCGGATCGCAATTCAAATTACCTTCTCTGCGAGCAGCAGCTGGTTTCTCCCCTGAGGGAAAACTCCTTTCTGTTCTGTCCTTGGACGCACTCCTGGGTAATTAGAGAATATAATTACAACTATTAAGAACTGTGTTTACAGACAGAACAACTGTATCTACAGACAGAACAACTGTATCATCCTCTCTTTCAGTCATGGATAAGAAGCAGCAGAAAAGCTAATGCAGTAACCTGTCAGATTTAGCAGCTCTTTCTGACCCCTCTGCTCTCTCCTTAGAGGATGATCTTGGTTTCTCCTGATGATCTGGCAGCCTCCTCGTGATGGCAGACTTCTCTCCGATGGTCATTTTATCCAGGCTGACAGATCTCCCTCCCCCACTTCCACCACTGGAGTTTTTTCGTTCCGTTCTCGATGCCCTCTCTACCTCTGTGTCTCTCTCCACTGTGACTGCTACCTTTTGTGAGCCTGACCCCGAGATCCTGTCCCTGTCCCTGTCAGACCCTTGACCTCTCTCTCTGTCTGAACCACAAGATCTATCTCGCTCTCTGTCCACTCCGGAGCTTCTGTCCTGCTCTCTGTCTGAGATGTGTTGCCCCTCTCCAGCACTGCCTGGTCTCTCTCTGGAAACTACCCTCTCAGCAGATGCAGATCGCTCTTTTCTTCTAGCTCCTTCTGCTGTGCTAATGGGTCGGTCTCCTTCAGAGATGGATGCAGCAGCTGACCGCTCTGAGGTGGAGGTATTCTTTTCAGGACCAGATAGAGCTTTGTCTGAGGGTGCCGTCTCAGTGCTGCCTCTTCGCCCCATATCTCTGTTCAACTTGATTATTCTCACTGGCTTAACCTGCATATGCACAAACAAAATGTTTCAGGAGGGTTAAATTAAAGAGAAAAAAAAAATCTTAGCTTGAAAAAGTTTCTGAGGGCTACTAAAGCAAGAGACCCACCTGAAGGTCCATCAGAGGTCTAATAGCTCCTCGATCTGCATCTCCCCGGCCAAGCTCACGGCTCCCTGGAAGGGGAAGAATACCAGGCCTGTCAGAGGAGGGTGGGAGTCTGTGGAGCGGAGGCTGATGAGACAAGTGTGTGTGGGACATGACATCCCCTCCACCTCCTAGGCCGTCTATTCTCCTCAGCTTTCCGGGAGGAGGTCCAAGTAAAGAGCGACCCTCCTCTCCCATTCTCCTCCGACTATCCACTGGGGATGGAGGTCGGTGAAGGAGTGGGAGTCCGTGTTGATGGGGGTGAGGAAGGAGACCGCCACCCTGTGGAAGATTTTTTCTTCCCCGTATGTCATGGCTGGATCGGGGGCCATCGTGAAGAGGGGGATGAGGTAGAGGCTGGTTATGAGAGGACAGTGGGGGGGTCTTCACAAGTGAAGGCCTCACAACAGAGCTTTTACCCTTTTCCTTTTTAGAGGTAGCCGAGTTGGGGGCATCTTCTGATTTGGCTTTGACACTCTTTAAAGGTTTAGCAACTGAGGAAGAGGAGGAGGAGGATGATGAGGGGTCTTTCTTTTTTGTCAAAACTCCTTCTCCAGTCTTTTTCTTCACTTTGTCTGTCTTTACTTTTACAGCCTCTGTCTTTACTTTAGCTTTTACCTTCTGAACCTTCTCTTTCTTTGTTTTATCAGACTGAGTCTTTGATGTCGACTTAGTTGAAGGTTTAACAGTTGAAGCAGTGCTCTTAGAGGCCGGAGCTTTAGAGGATGCAGCGTTAACTGAAGGCCTTGAGGAGATGGGAGGTGTTTTTGTGTGTGAAGGTACTTCGTCCATGGGTTCATCTCTGACAGGAGTAGCATCACCTCTGTCCACCGATTGTTGTGACGTCTCTGGTTCCTCTCCAGCCTTCTTCTTTTTTATTTTCTTTGTTTTTAGGACTTTAGTGCTGGACTTGGCCCCTGATGACGAAGAGGATGGGGGGTGGTGAGGTGGTCCACCTCTCTCTTCTCTCCCTCTTCTTCCTCTCCCCTGGGGCGAGTAACCTCTGGATAAGGGGGACAATCTGTCCCTCTCCCTGTCTCTACTGCCATGACCTCTATGATGCAGTGAAGGATTCTGGCTGTCATAGTCTTTGTAGTACTTGTTGTACCAGTCTGCATACTCCTTTTCCCACTGGCGCCTTTCTCTTTCAAAGCGCTCAGGACCTCCAGGACTCGGACCCTTCAGTTCATAGGGTGGTAGATCTCGAGGAGGTAGCTTTCGTCCACCAGGGCTGCGGCTCCGGAAGCCTCCAGGCGAGCGAGATCTTGACCGAGACCTGTAGGGTCCTGCTCCTTCTGGCCCCTCCCAGCCCCCTCCCCGGTAGGAGGGAGGAGATCGTGGTGAGCCAGAGCGACGGTACCCATAAGATCTCGAACGAGAGCGGGACCTTGTCCGTGAGCGTCCATAACTGCGTCCATTGCGTCTGGAATACGGGGAGCGAGGATAAGAACGGCCATGGGAACGCGAGCGTGAGCGGGATCGACTCGGGGAATAAGAGTAAGACCTGGACCTTGATCTGGATCTAGATCTTGATCTGGACCGAGAGCGTGAGTAAGGAGAGCGGCTGAACGGAGAACGGCTGAATGACCGGGACCTGGAAAAGCAAAGAGTTTTTAAAAAAAAAGAAGAATGAATTAAGGGGTGAAAGAAAGCGGACTGTACAAAAAAGTAACAAATGGCTTAAAGGTTTATGCATACATAATTTTTGTAATGGTGTAACGATTACCTGGAATAAGATCGTCTTCTTCTCTTTGGCGCATTTCTGTACTTCATAAGCTCTTTGTGGAAGTCTTTAGTAAATTCATCCAGTTTGGAAGTAACCCTGTGGAAACAAAGGCAAAAATACAGAAACTTTTCAAGCTGTCTCCTGGTGTGAAACTTGAAACTGACTGTTCACAATTCCATCCCTGAGTTATGTTTGGTACTACTTGGTTTTCACTTGAGCTACCACAGCCTGTTGTTAGACCCCTAAAACAAAAAGAAACCACTCACTTGTCCTGTCGGTGATGCCTTGGCCTGTAGAAGTCTTCCTTAGAGAGGGGAGGCTGCGGGAGGGTCGGTGGAAGAGGGACTAAAGGGGGCTGGGTACCAGGGGCAACCCAGGGAGGGTTGAGAACTGTTGGTCCAGGGGCATAAACTGGCTGTGGCTGGTAACTGATTGCAGGTGGAGGAATAAGGCCGGGGCCAGTGGTGTACGGAGGAGGGAAGGGTGTTGGTGGAGGTGGATACAGGGCTGGAGATGGGTACACCTGAGGAGTGGGTGCGGGAGGTGGAGCTGTATGCAGGCGACTGGAGGGGTGCTCTCCTCTACTTCTGTACCTGGTATAAACAGAAGTATACAAAGGACATTACCAAACTGACATTACATTACAAACATTTCATAGTTCACATGAGTCCCATAGACAGATCTTACCAGTTTCTGCTGCTGCCGCCGCCTCCTCCTCCTCCTCTGTGAGAGTGGTTAGTCCGTGAATGGTGACCTAAAAGAGAAGAGAGCGGGTAGGCTGTTAGTTGCTAAATGTCTTCCCTTTAAGTCCATTAAATCTCCTTAAATGAATAAATTGATCCTCTGACCTGACTGATGAGGCGGCCTTGTAGGTGGCAGGTGGCCAATTACTGGTAAACTGTAGCTCTGTGGGAAAAAATGTGGTGGAAAAAAAATTGTTGCCATCAAGAGCACAGCTGTTGTTTTGTTGCCCTAACAGCCTAACCTAAAAAGTGAGCGAGAAAGATTAAACCAACAAATCACAATTCAGCTGAGGATGGACCCACCTGTGATCCACTTTCTGAGGTTCCTGATGAATCTGGTGTCCCTTTAGGTTCTGGACCTGTCTCACTGAAACATAAACAGAGATATTATTGTCAAGCAAAAAGGACTCTTCATACATCGGTTCCTGAATATGCAGCATAAACTTACCCTGGTGGAGGTGGTTCACCCTGGTTGGTGGAGTGCATAGGAGAATGGCGATCACCAACTGGTGCAGGGACTGGTGAAGCTTCTTTTTCCTCAACAGCAGAAGTAGAAGCAGAAGCAGAAGTAGAAGCAGAAGGTGGAGGAACAGGAGCAGCAGCAGCAGCAGGAGGAGGTGGAGTAGATGCAGCAGGAGCAGGTGCAGTAGGTGGAGCCTGTGCTTGAGAGGGGGCGGTGGTTGTTGCACTTGGAGGAGGTTGCGTGACATTGGCCAGCAGCGGGTCCTGCTGTCTCGAGTGCAGAGGCCTGACCAACTGTGGGCGCGGTGGAGGTGGGGCTGTATGTTGGGCCTGCTTGCGCCCATGTTTGGTGTATCCCGTCTCATTCTTAAAGTTGTTTACAGCCTACACAAAGTCAAATATATAATTCAGCATTTAAAAGACAGTGAGTGAAGTTAACCCGATAACACAACAGATTCCAGGCATATGAAGAGGTTACCTGTCGAAGAAACTTGTTGGCAATGAGGTTATCAGGTGAAACATCCGACTGTTTGCATGTGAAGCAGATGTGCTCCTCTGAGTCCAGCAGGGCTGTCCTAATACCTGAACACAGACGTTTTGTTTTATTTAGACAAAAGTTCACATTCACAAAAAAAATAATCTGCATGTCTGATGAAAAAAATATTCCCTCAAAATCATCTATTTTATTTAATAATGTTTTACTCTTCGAGAACTCACACTCATCACAGTAACTGTTTCCACAGCAGGGTATAACTACGGCATCGGTCATCAGGTCATTGCAGATCGGACACAGGAGCTCGTCAGGGATTGGGTCGTTATCATCTTCAGATGATGATTGGTCATGTGGAACGAATGGAGGGCGCTCCTTCTTTCCTTGGGCATATGCTTCCCTATTAACAGAGATTTGAGGGTGTTTTTTTATTTTGGGGGGGCTGTTTTACTAAAAAACAAAAACAAAAGCAGCAGCAGTATGGATAATTATCTTTTAAGACAAGCTAACACAGCATGTATTCATATATGTCCTTGGTTGTCACGTACGCATCTATAGCAGGTATGGCATATTCTCCGGTGCTGGTTAACATGGCTCCCTTGGTGCCCGGCTCTGCTTTTACCATAAAGCTCTGTGGTATGCCCTTACTAATTCGTACTGGCTTGGGACCCTCCACGCTCTTATCCTGAACCTCAAAAAGTAAAAAGCAAACAAAAGGAAAAGGAAACATGGTTATTTTCTTAGATGTTACAGAGCAACATAGTAAAACATAACAGACAGAATAAATATCAAACAATACATGATACCATCAGCATGGGGCACTGCCGAATGTAGTGACCGGCCTTTCCACAACGAAAGCAGGTGTAGTGAGCAGGTGGAGGTCCAACTGGCTTCTTGGAGTAACTAGAGACACAAGTTTAACAAACGTTCAGCTACAGAAGTATTTTAAATACAGATTACAGGCTCAAATTGTACAAAAGCACGACTTTAATCAGACGCTCGAGTACGACGTGTATACTAACTGTATTGGATCATATTCATGGTTCGACTGAGTCATCATGGCTTTAATCTTGTCCTCCTCGGATGCATTTGCGTCAACCAGGTTAGCAGTCTAAAACACATAATGGACAGACATAAGACAAAAGAATGATGTCAGCCTCTCAAGAAGAAAAAACAAACACACAAAACTCTCTTTTCAACTTTTCTGGCGGTACAGCAACCATGTACAGAAACAGTACCTTGGCAAGTTGGGCGAGTGACAAAGAAGGAGAAGAATCCGTCTGCAGAAGAATCAGAGTACATATATTAAAGCTATTAACACAATATCTAATAGACACACACTGGAAGATAAGAGCCCAGACAGTTCCCCACCACATCTGTGACCAATCCCTTAGAGCCTCCATTTGGATCTTCAAGCAAATTAGCACCTTGGTTGAGTACTCAGAGCGCGTGACATAATGAAGGTATACAACAGTGGCGATTTTAAAATCAAAACACGGATTACAAGTAGTGCGTGCCATGTTAACTCCTCTACTCACTGTTCTAAGAATTAAAAAAAAAAAAAGTCTAGACGTTAATGCCGTGAAAGCCTCTTCTAAGCTTGTGTCTTTTCAGAGCTTTTGGATGAGATCTTTGGAGAATAGAGTAAAAATAAACAACACCCAAACACGGGGATGTAATACATTTTGTTTAAAAAGCAAAGTCCATACTGAACATACTGTCTATTCCCTTTGCAAGGTGGCAAAAGTATTATAGCTCCAACACAAATTAAGATTGTGCATTTAGTTGCATGCTTAAGAACTCATGACAAATCAAAAATTATAAAAACACATCAACTTTTACTCTGTTCTTCAGCATATACAAGTTATATTCCAAGCCTTTAACTATGGTAATGTCCAAGAGCTTCTGCTTAAATGCACCAAGCCTCCCTAAGTATTTGGGCTTATCAGCAAATACTACCGCCACATCCCTCTAAATCCTATATCCTAAAGCTTCTTCTGCAATGGGGAGCAGAGAGCAATTTTCTCAAAGGAATACTTGACATTTAATTTAAGTATGCAGTTTCCCCTCACTAGGGCACAGTGATTTAAGTTTTTGCATCGGCTTGTCAAAAGAAGTTGTCATGAATGTTAAAAAGTCATCAAAAAGTTCAAGAATGCTTTCTATAAACTAATGAGCTAGCAAGGAGCGGTGCGAACCTGTTTTACAAAAAAAATGCAGACACTGTAAACTGTCAAATATATAGAGCTGATAAGACACAAGTGTAGAGATCTTTCTTTTTTTGGGGGGGTGCCTGATTGGGCAAAAGAAGAAAGTAGCAGCTGTTGTCACTTGTTCTCTAACCGGTTCCCTTTAACATCCCTACACCACCACAAAGTCAAGACTGAAAGCAGGGGGGGCGGGCGTCTCTGTCAAGCACGGACAAAAAGTCACATTTTACACTCACAAAAGAAACGGCTGATCTGTCTCATTCGTTTAAAAAAAATGAAAGGTATGTTAGTAAATAAAAAAGCAAGCAGGGTGGGATATCCATCATGATAAGCAGGGCTTGGATGAAACACTGGGTATTGCAGAATGCTGCGGAGGGAACACACAGGGATCTGGTGCAAGCGGTTCTGACACTGAACCACTCAACAACTTTATTGACAGGGTCTGCAGCTTACAGCTTACAGGACACACTACACCAGTATACTTTGCACTGCAGCAACCATGGAAGGCCTCCAGAGATTAACAAGGATACTGATATTGTGTCTTTGTACTTTGAGATCTAGCTTCGTAAAGATCCCCCCAAACCACAGTTGTAAAAAAAAAAAAAAAAAAAAAAAAAAAAATATGAACCAAT
>VVAS01054705.1:2376-14481 GCA_015103295.1 Ptychochromis oligacanthus
TTTCTGCCCACAACCCCCCGTCATTCTTTTTTTTTTTTTTTGAAATATTTTGTATGACAAACGTTTTTGTGTTTTGCATTACTTTTTATTTGTGCGTAGTTTTACATTCCAATTTTCACATCCTCCACTCTGACTCCTTCCATGCCACTTGTAGCTTGATATCTTGGCCACTATGCCTGATGTTTTGGGCATTTCCCAAGATGCACTTTGCCTCGAATCTTCTTGTGAGCAGGCACAACATGAGACAGGGTCAACAGAACCATGTGAACATCAGTTGGACCTGTTGGTTGTAAGTGACCTATGCTTAAAAAGTAGTTCCAATTTAATTAAATCATTAACCCCTAATAACAGGTCTGTGGTTAATGATTATCATTTCAGAGGTCTAATCCTGAAAATATGATATAATTGTATCAATTACAGGACCAACATTGATTAATATCAACTTCTTTTTTTTGGAAGTGTCTCTCCATTTTCACTTTAGTATGTGATTGAATGAGTATAACGCAAATCACTGTATGAATGGGCGAATGTGGTTTGTAGTGAAAAGCCATTTCAGTAAGATTAGAAAAGTGCTATAAAATGGTCAGTTTATTTACCATATAATCAGCTGATAAAAATGTATGTAATTAGGGCTACTGTAATTTGTTTTTATAAAACACATCTTTTAACATCAGAAAGGGGAGATTTTTATGTTATGTTTGTGTTTGCCTTACAGGATGTTATAGAGTTTATTTCTTCAGAACACATAGAAGGTATGTTGAAAATGTATCATGACTACATTTTGGTGAAATTTATATACAGTTTAAAAGTTACAGTTCACATTTTTTGAATGGCTTTTTATTTCAGTATCTGAAGATCAGAGCTACAATGAGGCTGCTCAAACCCTGCTGACCATCAGAAACCTGACTCACGTCTCTCAGTCGGCACAGAATCAAATACCCATACCAGATCACATAACAGGTTAGAAAGACAGATGTCACAAGATTCCCTATATTGGAAAGTGATTTCATTTGTTGTTAGATTAAGTAACAGTCAATGTAAAATGTGCCATTATGTTTAACTGCAGGGACAGAATCAGCTGATGTGAATGAAACCAGGCACCTAGAAAAAGAATTTGCTTCAAACCTTGCTGTACAGGAGGAAAGTGCAACTCCTTCTGTGTCTACATTTGGTCAGGAAGTTACACAAACATCAGAGTCTGTTGCCACTGTGGAACAGCAAGACGGCACAATAGACAATGGTGAAATGTCTGCCATTAAAACCAGTGATGAGACAAATCCAGAGAGCTCAAACAAAAATGCTCCACAATCCAAGAGGGGTCACTTCTCCAAGGTGAAACCTAAACCAAACCTTGGCCGAATCTCCAGGACTGCACAACCAAAATCCCAACCAGAGATATCTGCAGTAAGGACTGCTGAAGAAAGCCACATGGTTTCCCCCAGCATTACAGATTGTGCTCCAGGATTGCTAAACGGTGACATTTCCTCTACTGAAGTCAAACTAACAGCAGAGTCATCTGACAGTCAACCACATGTCGATTGGGTAGAAGCAGGTGGAGCAACGTCTGACCAGAGTTCCTCAGAAATCCAGAGTCACTGCTGTTCTGAATCCAGTGGGGATCAGGCCACTAGAGAGACAAAGTCATTATCTGAGCCCACAGATGAAAAACTTAGTTCTCATGTTGAAAGTGTTGAGACTGGTTTTAAGAACCCACCAAACTCTGGCTCACTGATCACAGAGGTTGAACAAGAGTCATATACGAATGTATCCCCGGCCAAGGAGAGCAGAGATAAACCTCCCCTGTGTGTTTCACCTGCAGAAGAGTTACCTGTCACTCAAAAAGAAGAGAGTAAAGTCACAACCTCATGCCAGTCTAGAAGGAGTCGATTGCAAAAAGTCAAACCCAAACCAAACCTGTTACAGACCTCAAGAACTGTAAGGTCTAAACCTCAAGCCACAACACAGCCTGAAGAGAGAGACTCAATTCAAAACCCTGCATTCTATAAAAACACACTAGCAGAAGAGGACTTACAACCAACATGCACCACCTCTCCCGAAAAACAGAGTCAAAGCCGGGATCCAGCTTCAGTTTTAAAATTATCACTGAATGTAAGCTCTACTCTTACAGCTCCAGAGGAACAGTTTACAAATAAGGAGAAAAAGAAGGATGTTGGACCAGAACAGAATACCCAGGAAAACCAGAATTCTGAATCCCAGTTTGAACACAAGGAGCAGGCCACCAGCGACATGGGGTCAACTTCTGAGTTCACAGTTGAAAAAAATGCCTCCCATGTTGGAACAACTAAGAGTAGTTGTGATAAGGTGGTGACAACTGACTCAGCAGTCACAGTGTCACAGGTTGGACAAGAGGCAAATGTAGATTCAGCCCCAGTCCAAGAAGACAGTGACCATCCTCCTGTGTTTACCACATCTGCTGAAGAGTTACCAGTAATTCAAAAACAGAGTGAAGTTCCATCTACTTCTCAGTTGAGGAGGACTCGATTACAAAAAGTCAAACCCAAACCAAATCTGCTACAGACATCAAGAATTGCAAGATCTAAACCTCAAACCACAGAACAGCCTGAAGAGAAAGACTCGATCCCAATGCAAGACCCCAAATTTCACAAACAAACAATAGCAGATGCACAACCGCAATCAACATGCACAACTTCTCCTGATAAACAAAGTCCAAGTGCAGATCCTGCTTCAGTTTTAAAATCAACATTGAATTTAGCTTCTGCTCTTACACCCACAGAGGAACCGTCAACAAATGAGAAGAAAAACACAGACGGTGGACTAGACTTAGGTGCAGTAACATCAAATTGCAGTGCCCCAGAATACCAGAATTCTGAATCCCAGAATTCTGAATCCCAGTTTGAACTTGAAAAACATCAGGCCACTAATGACACAAATTCATCATCTGAGCCCACAGAGGAAAAAGTTAAATCTTGTTTTGGAACTGCTGAGACTGTTTTTGATATTTCAGCAGCATCTGATTTAGCAGTCGTAGAGGTTGAACGGGAGTCATGCACAGATTCAACCCCAGTCCAAGAGAGCACCAAGAAACCTCTCCCATATGTTTCACCTGCAGAAGATTTACCCGTCAGTCAAAAAGGAGAGTGTGAAGTCACAACTACTTGCCAGTCTAGAAGGATTCGAATGCAAAAAGTCAAACCTAAACCAAACCTGCCACAGACCTCAAGAATTTCAAGGTCTAAACCTCAAACCACAAAACAAGCTGTAGAGGAAGACTCAAGCCCAACTCCAAACCCAAAATTGCCTGAAAAAACAATAGCAGAGGTGGAACAACAACCAGCATGCACAACCTCCTCTGAAAAACACATTGAAAGCACTCATCCTGCTTCAGTTTTGAAACTATCAACGAATATAGTCTCTAGTTTTAGGATCTTAGAGGCACTGTCAACAAATGAAGAGAAAAAGACAAATGTTAGACTAGACTTGGGTGCAGCAACTTCAGATTCGAGTGCCCTAGAAAAGCAGAATCTCTCTGAATCCCAATTTGAACCAAGTAGGGAGCAGGTCACAAGTGACATAAAGTCGTCATCTGAACCCGAAAAAAATGTGCCTTGTGTTGGAACAGCTGAGAGACGTTGTAAAAATGTGGTGACACTTGGCTCAGCAGTCACAATCTCACAATTTGGAAAAGGAGACGATGCAGATTCAGCCTCACTCCAGGAAAGCAGTGTCCACCCTGCTATACTTGTTACACCTGAAGAATTACCACTCAGTCAAGGAAACAGTGAAGTTGAATCTACTTCTCCATTGAGGAAGAGTCAATTACAAAAAGTCAAACCTGAACCAAACCTGCCACAAACATCAAGAACTAGGCAGTCTAAATCTCAATCCACAAAAGACCCTGTCACACACATGCAGGCTGTGGAGAAATCCTGTAGCCAGACTTCTAAGCCTGAATCCACTGACTGCAAAATGAAAGATGTACAAGCAGAGCCAACTTGCATTTCTGCGTCTCTAGAAAAATCACACCAATCTAAAAGTCCTAATACAGGTTCAGTTTCTGAACCACCACTGGAATTGGGCTCTACTCATAAATGCACAGAGGAATTATCTTCAACAGAGAAGGAAGAGACAGATGATGTTTGTGGAGCAGTGTCAAGCTCAATGAGCTTGGAACAAAATGTTCCACAAAGACGGCGGCGGTTTCCCAAGGTCAAACCAAAACCTAATTTAGGATCATCCACTAGAATTGCACACACAAAACTACAGCTGGATGATATCAGTAAACCTACAGAACACTGCCACGTGGATAGCACCTCAAATATAGTGTCAGGACAACAGTCAGGGGACAATAACGATGCACAAATTGATCTGAAATTGACACAGAAAGACTTGACATCAGGACATTGTTCATTTAATCCAGAAGTCTCTTCAGTAAAGGCTCAACCTGTAGACTTAGAGAACATGCTAGACACCACAAATAGTAAAGACTCACCTCCAAACGATCCTGGCGCTTCTCTTGGCTGCTTGGCACAAGCTAACGAACCACAAAGTGAACATGACAGCCCTTCGAATGATTCTCAAGTCCCTCTGGTTTGTGTGACACAAGTATCTTCTAACCAGGTAAGATCAATACTCATTCTGTGCTTTGGGAGGAAGAATTTCATTTACAATATCTTTTACCCTTACCTTTGACCAGATACACAACAAAATGTTAGGTTAATGTCAAGCAAAGACTGCCTAAGTAGTAGAAGATAATACTGTATAGTCAACCCTAAGCAGGGGTGTGTGAGAAGATACTTCTGTAATAGTCAGTAGTTTTATAGTGAAATAGCCACTTTTGAGTTTCCTTAAATGTTTCCCTTCAATTCTCTTAATCCTAGAATGTATCAACATCAAGTACAAAAGACATCCAGAGTTATCCAATATTTCAAGAGAGTAAGTCAATCATATATTATCTTCCAGTCATATCACTTAATTTTTATACAAACTTTACAGTATATTCCTCTTGTTTTTTTTTGTCTAAAAAAAATTCATAAAAATTTCTCACAGTGCTGTCGGAGCAGGTGCCTTCAGATCCTGATGAACCATTTTTCATCCTCTCTCTGACTGAGATCCCGCTGTCCTCATCAGGGGAGGTGGTGAACAGTGCAAATGAGCACCCCTCTTGTCTTTCTGTAACAGAGTCATCAATAATTCAACCAAGGTTAGTGTCTGCTCTTTATCAACGAGCCATCCAGGCAGGCGTGTAGTCTGTTTTGTTTGGTATCTGATTCTGTAACATTCTTCACCCTTCAGCAGTGTTTCTGGAGAGAGTGTGGCAGCAGCAGGAGAGAGGTCTCTGTCTAATGTTCCCGTGCCCATATTCACAGAGAAGAAGGGTGAAGACGAAGGCCTTATCAGTGTAAAAGATAGTGAGCAAGACCCATCTGCATGGATCGTAAGTGAAGCTGTAAGAAACTGTTGGTGGTTACATTGTGATAAAAGTCCTTTTCACATATTTTGTTTTTCTCATCCACCAGGTTCATACTATGGAGAAAACAGTGGATCCACATGGTAGATTGACTGCAACATTCTCTGTCACTTTTAAGCTAATGGTTAATGTCATGCTGCTGAGACCTAATTTTAATTTTATGCTTTAATTGAACAGAAAGTACTACAGACCATCCACCAGCGTTTTCAGATACTGTGGACAATAATGAGACTGAAATACCTGTTACAAAGCAGAGACAAACAGGCACTAGAAGAAGAGGTATGCAGAAGATAAATACATACTTGTCACATGCAGTTTCAGGAAATTTGACACATTTTGTTGATCATGTACGCACCTGTCTTTTAACCAGGCAAACCACAGGATAAGTCCAGTACTGTGGGGAGGAAACAAACCAGCAAGACCCTGTCAGCTGAGGCAGGAGATGGGAAAGACCCTAACAGCAGCTTAGGAGCTCAAAGTTCACAGAATAGTGGGATTACTTGTCAAAGGTAAGTGAGGCAAAACTGTTTCATTCTGAATGATTTGATCTGGTTTCATGTTTACTTCTATTAATTATAGTGAAATGTGTTTTTTTTCCCTTCTTTTTTTCTAATACCTAACAGAAAACCCGAAGACTCCCTTTCTTCACTTTCTGTAACAAACAAACTCCCCCCTTCACACAATCCTCCACCTGGCAAGACGGCTTCCAAGGGATCTAAGGTTAAAACTCCATTTGCTGAGGGAAAACAATCTTTGCCAGAGCCGGTAGCCTCCACATCACATGATGTTGCTCCCACACAAAGTTTGACAAAGCCACCAAAGGAAACCCATTCAACATCGATTACATTGCTAACACAAACAGTGGAACTTAAACAGACCTCCGATCAAAGTCCCAACAGCTTGGATCCAGCTCCTAGCGCTTCTCAGTGTACAGCTGAGGTAAGGAAGATGTAGGTGGATCGAAGCCGTCTTAATTCTGTGAAATTCGTACACACTCACATGGAGATCTGCTCTTTGTTTTGTTCTTTCTTAGCAGAGTGACTGTTTGGAGAGCAGCTTTCTTGAAGAGGAGCCCACCAGTGTGTCTCAGTACTTCTTAAGTGACATTTTTACAGAAGTGGAGGATGAATAAAAGCCAGCTAGATAGGTGGATTGAGAAGTTGAACCTGCAACTTGCATGGCTTTTTAAATTTTTATCTCTTTAAATGTTAATTTATAACCAAAAGTTTTTTGTTTGCTTTCATTTGTAATTCTTTTTTCACCATGCTGACAAATACTTTTACTTTTGCAGGCACTTTAAATATGTACAGAAGTATCAATTTGCTGAAATTACCTTGTAAACCACCATTATTTTAAATATTAAATACTAAAGCACTGTACACATGGATAACAAAACATTTGTGAATCTTAGTTTGACTGAAAAGGTGGCAGCTTTTGCTGAATTTTTCATTATACTTCTAATCCCAGATGTCCTACATTTTTATGAAACAGCTGTGAATTTGTGAATATTGTACGATAGCAAACTGTTTTTTATATATATATATATATATATATATTTTTTTTTGCTCAGTTTTCAGATAACTTTGGTCTCAGGAAGAAAAAGACAACTGAGTATTTTGAGATCATGAACAGTTGTACATTTCAGTGTATGACCCTTTTTAATGTTTCTTCTACTTTAGAAGTGTGATTTATTTAGTAAATAAAGATGAAATTCCATTTTTGAAAATGGAATCCATTCAGAACATAGGTTGTCAACTTATAACAGCTTCTGCTAACTAGGATATGTTACGACATTTCGTTGTATTGTATATATTGTAGATATAGTTATGCAGTGTTCAAATTCATTTTGTTTCATACTTTAAAAAAGTGTTTTCTACTGTAAGGGTTACAGTGAATGTGAAACATGTAATTCTGTAAGATCTGATTAAAAAGTATTCTTCCACCAAAACTTGTCTTAATGAGTGTATATATTAGTTTACTGTCTAGATGGGTTTAAAGCATATTGATTAAACAAACAAATAAAAAGTTACTGAAGAATGAATAAGGAGCGAATCAGGAACAACCTGGTAATAATAAGTTGTTCATCACTATTCCTCTTCATTCACCTCCTTTCACTCTGTTTATACACTACTTGCATTTAATCATCAAGTATTAAAATCTGGCTCTCTTCCATGGTGTCTCTTTTGTCCTGTCTCCCTCTCTTCCGTTTCTCCTCAGCCCCAACCGGTTGCGGCAAATGGCTGAATTTTATGTATATAGTGCCAAATCACAACAACAGTCGCCTCAAGGCGCTTTATATTTTAGGGTAAAGACCCTACAATATTACTTCTCTAACAACTCCTGATCCAGGAACCTTATGACAGGTTACTAAACAACCAAGTGTGTGATACTGTATTAGTGAACGATTGGGTTATGATTAGTTTATAATTATCCTTTGAGCTTGCCCACTTTCTTAATGAATTGTGCCTAATTCACTCTGATTCAGAATCTCATGTGTTACTCATTACCTCAACATTCATCCATCCATCTGTTTTCTTCCGTTTATCAAATTCAGGGTCATGGGGGTGCTGGAGCCTATCCCTGTGTGATAGGGTGAGAAGCGGGGTATGCCCTGGACAGGCTGCCAGTCTATCACAGGGCTAACACAGAGTGTTTCTTATTAGTTACTCAGTAATTCCTTATTACTTTAGTATTACTTCACCATTAGCTACTGGTTCTGTGTGACCTTAAGTAAAAGTGAAGTGTTCTACATTACTTCAGGATCACCTCATTGCTAAATACTGCTTCTTTGTTTTGTCATGAAACTTAGCAGAGGTGAGGCATGTGCGGAGGAAGTTCCATCCATCTATCCATCGATTTTCTTCTGCTTATCTAGTATTGTAGATCCAGATCATTTTTTCTCTGAAACATCCCACATTTATGCCCTGGGTGTGCACCTCAGAACAAAGACCAAACCATAATAAAAGTATGAATTACTACACCACACATTATTTCAATTATTTTTTTAATGTATAGTATATGGACATAATCTCCATTATTTACATGTAACGTAAGATTATGCGTAATGCATGCATTTTCTTCCTTTATAGTACTGATTTGTAGAAAGTGAGAGTTCTAAAAAAACTCAAGTACTGTATGTTCTGTAGAGTTGAAAGTAAACTCAATTTACTGTTTTCTTTTAAAATAACTAATATAATTACCCTAACCTTATTGCTATTGTAAGTGAAGATGTTTATCTTATATTTTATGGTTTACATCTGTGCTATCTTTAGGCATTCATGGCGCTTATGCTGGAGCTGACGGAATAAGCGACTAGAACATTTGAGACTTTAATCCTTCATGCTGCAACCTCTTGTAGGGAGGCTTAAGTCTGTTTTGATCTCTGTGTTGAGTAACTAAGTGCTCTGTCTGCAGGTCCACTGTTTCACTGTTTCAGTCAGCTGTGAGATTAGCCAGTTCACTCAGTGTACTTCCTGACTGAGCTGAGAGTGGAACAGACCTCTGAGGTACTGCACAGAAGGAGCATGAATGATAACACACAGGTCAGTGAAAGGAGATTGTTTGAGGATTGACTGAATTTCAGATTAATGCAAATTCTGATTTGATACATAATGTATGGTGATGTTTTGTTTTCAATGAATGCAGGTCTAAAATATAACCTTAATTAATGTAATGTAATGAATCTGCATCTCTATCAGTTCCCTGGAGACAATAGAAATCTACAGTATACATATGACAAATGAATTTATTAAAACATTTCTCTAAATCTGGGAAAAAATAACTGTAAAACAAGAGTTTGTGTAATTATTTGAGCTCTGTTCAAACATACCAACAAGGCTTAGGCTCAGAAAATGTGACTGAATTATGCAACAGTTCTCTGATCCCTAAAGCTGCACTTCACCTAACATGCATGACTTGTTAATCACCTCAGAATAGTGAGACTAAGAGTTCTTTATGAAACAGATCCAATAATTATGTAGTTAAAATAATAGTACTAAGTAACTAAATGACTGGGAATTTACTGTTGATGTTACCTGATGGGTATCTACTCACTGATGGGTAATGAGAGCAATATTAATCTCTGGCAAAATTTTATGTGAAGTAACAAATATTTTTCACACTGTAAAAAAACAAACAAACAAACAAAAAAAGAGCTCTTAATCTTCACATTATAATGCCTACACAATTAAATAATAAACAAGAATATGAAGAATTCCTTTGAGGAATTCCATCTGCTGTACACCGATCAGGCGTAACATTATGACCACTGATGGGTGAAGTGAATAACACTGATTATCTCTTCACCACTGCACCTGTTAGTGGGTGGGATATATTAGAGACCAAGTGAACATTTTGTCCTCAAAGTTGATGTGTTAGAAGCAGGAAAAATGGGCAAGCGTAAGGATTTGAGCGAATTTGACAAGGGCCAAACTGTGATGGCTAGACGACTGAGTCAGAGCATCTCCAAAACTGCAGCTCTTGTGGGGTGTTCCCGGTCTGCAGTGGTCAGTATCTATGAAAAGTGATCCAAGGAAGGAATAGTGGTAAACCTTCAGGGGTCTAGTGTCCATGCCTCAATGGGTCAGGGGTGTTGTGGCAGCAAAAGAGGGGCCAACACAATATTAGGCAGGTGGTCATGATGTTATGCCTGATCAGTGTGTTTGAAATACGACTATTGCATTTATGCGTCTCGAAAAAATCCAAAATCTCTTAACATGAACCTTGAACGTGAAGCTTGGCACTGCTTTGTCACCTCACCTGAAATCAGTTTACCCTTAGGTATCCAAGGATTAAAGCGATGCACCGACTTTAACACCGTCACCCCATGTGTTCTGGGCTCTTATGTAACAGCTGGTAATCAAAGCCAGCAAATACAGTAGGGTGTTTGGAGGTTACTGTGCTGATAATAGTACAAAAGCTTCAACAATGTACAAAAGATGATGATAAGCCATAGTTTTAATGCTAGGTAAAATGCAGATAAATAATAATGCAATTGTTTGTAAGTCATTTAAACCCTACATTTAAATGAAAATGGAACAATAACACGCCAAATATTAAAACTGATAAATGTTATTGTTTTGTAATGCTGTAGTTAAATGTGTTCCCCTTCTTGTCTTCCTTTGTTGTATTTTTTATTTCACAGGGCACCAAAAAGAATAAGAAAAAAAAAAAAAGTTTTGACTGTTCAGACCACAAAACAGAGTAGAGATTTAACTTGCATGCGTGGATGCAGAGAACAACCGTGTGTACTGACACGTGTTTCTAGAAGCTATCTCCACTATACAATTATGATTATTTCAAGGCAGAACTGTGTTAAGGTCTGAAAATAGCAGCCTGTAAGTATTATTTTTTGGCCTTGTACTTTGAGTACAGGGATTTTTGGTGATTCTCTTTAATTCCATTATGTACCAAAGGTCACGAAATCCCCAAATTCCTAAAAAGGTTTTATGTTTACAAACACTAATCCAAAATTGTTGAACTATTTGCCCATGCTTTCACAGAGAGGTGACCCCCTTGCCATCTCTGCGGTGCTCTTTTTGTTAAGTGTTCAGTTCAGTGCGCTTTCCCAATCTGTTGTTCTTTTCTTTTACACAAATCTCTAACAGGATGATGAGGTGCTTCAGCAAATTGAGAGGGAGGTGCGAATGCGTGAAGGAGCCAGTAAGCTACTGGCAGCCTGTTCCCAGAGAGAACAGGCCCTGGAGGCCTCCAAGAGCCTGCTAACCTGCAATGCCCGCATTCTGGCCTTGCTCAGCCAACTACAGAGGATGAGGAAAGCGCAGATCCTACAGGGAGCGGGATGCAGGTCAGATGCAGTGTAATGATATACTATATGTAGAGGGCTTTAGAAGGAGAATCTAAATGAATAATCTAACCTTAATCTAACCCTAGAATATGTAAGGTTTGTTTTATTAAATTGTTCTCCCACATATTAGCAATCAGGGTCAAAGAAGACCTCCAAAAAAGTCTGCTTTGCCTTTCTTCAAAATATAGGATCAGGGTAGGGTTGGGGTAGGGTTATCACCTCTGATTAGTTAGACCCCAGAAGGTGAAAGATGTATGGGTTTACCTGATGTATTACGTTTATAGTGCTATTGTGTAGCTAATATGTCAGACGTGCATACAAAGTTTTCAGATACAAGAAGTCACACCTAAGCAGTGGTAAAGATTTTACTGAAGTGCAACTGTGAAGCAAAATGTTTTCCCGATAGATTTGAATCATTTTCATTTAAGTTTGTCTTTTTGAAGTTCAAGTTCATGGTGTTGCTCTGGTTTGCACTAGTGTTGCTGTTATTTGTCCATGCATTGTGCTGTACTGTCAGTGTATGGATAATTTATAAAAGATCCACATATTTTGCTGCAGGCCATCTGAAGATCTAGTGCCATGTACAGGAAAAGTAGCACTTTCAGGTGAGCTTTAACATATTTTGCCACAATTCTAAAAGTACACTAGGATTTTGCATTTTAACACCATAATGCACACTCTGTAGACCTGCGAATCCCCCTCATGTGGAAAGACTCGGAGTACTTCAAAAACAAAGGAGGTAAGTCAAAATGTGGTGATGAAGAAAAGTGAAAAAAAAAAAAAATGCCACCCTAACAGCCAAAAAAAAAATTTGATATTTGTTAGCATGCAAGGCATTATTTTGCTACCT
>VVAS01054709.1:2318-15381 GCA_015103295.1 Ptychochromis oligacanthus
TAGCACTTCAGTATTAGAAACGGGGGATAACAGCTAACCTGGGTTGGTCTACTAAAACGAGCTAAATGGATTCAGATATTGTTCTTACTGTGTAATCACAAACACCGACTTTAGTTTCTTTAAACAACATATTCCACTGATTAACCACTAACCTGTATGTGTTTTAATGTGGCAGTCGAGAGTCGACTTCACTGTGAAACTCTTCCCACATTCATCACACTTGTAAGGTCTCTCTCCTGTGTGGATCCTGATGTGCCTAAACATTGAAATGGATTGACACCATTATATTTGAAAGAGCACAAGGACAAACAAAAGACTCGAGATGATTAAAGACAGAAAGTCAGTGCAACTTGAATTTCTTTGATAGAAAATAAATATATATATGGGAGTTCAAACAATGGAAAAAGATACATCCCAATATAAATAATTGTTGATATTTAGTGGTTATTACCCCAGAACACTATTTCATCTCATACCTTTAGCTCACAGTTTATCTGTCTGGTGAGTTGCTTAGAAGAGGAACAGATAAAGCTCGGTTCCCAAAAAAACGTGTTTGGAACTTTGGAGCAGATCTAATAACATGGACCCGCATCTAAAATAATTTCTAACACGTTTATTTTGACTACTAAAATAGACCATCCCTGAAGTCAGAATGCTTTCTTTCAAAGCTATTTTCTAAATATTAAAGCACATAATTGGGAAACTTAACGGTGTGTATTATTTACTGCCTTCTGTCATTTTCAATTTTTACCTATAATTGCCTCTCTAAAATGCATGGGCAAGCTGAACGGCCCACCAACCCTTAAATTGCATTCAGGAGTGTGTTTTATTTATATGTACATACAGTATTGGCTTAACTGTAAATGCCTGAAAAAGACAGTCTTTGTAACCAGTACTATTTAGAGCTATGTACACATTTCTGGCACTCAAGAAGACTGAAGAAAGTTCTATCACATTCCTGGGTGATCTTTGGCTGCTGTAGCTTGTTTTCCTTGCCTTCATACGTATACAGTATTGTTTGTTTCCAATCTATCCTGCATGTATTTCATGCAAGATTTTGTATGACGATTTATAGCCACATGTTTTCCCTATTCCCAGGAATTAGATGGTTAATGATGATCTGGACTGCATTTTCACAGCCTGACTGTGGGTGTGAGAAAACAGTGGAAATGTTGTGCTATTATACTATGACATTATTAATTTAAGACTAGTGCTTTAAAATGAAATAAGGTCCACGTTCACACGGACTTCCAACCATCAACAACCACACCATTCAGACTTTGCCCCATGATGACCACTGCATGCTAACAAAGTTCTTCAAAACTTATATATGCTGACACTATATGTACCTGATGAGGTCGCTGGGCTTCTTGAAGCTCTTGGGGCAGTAATTGCAACAGTTGGCGAACTTGGGTTCTGTTTCCAGCTCCACGGCTTTGTCTTTGATCTCGCTGATCCGATCTCTTTCAGCTGCCGACTGGGCGAGGATTCGCTCTGAAACCGAGGCCTCCTCGCCAGGATCCTTCGCCAGTTCGGCCGCCTGCTCCTCAGTGAAAGTGATGATTTCCATACCCCTCCTCTTTGATGTCTTTTGGTCGCTTTCTTCTTCGTTTTCCTCTTCTTCCACATCTTGACTATCCAGACCTATAACTGTGATAACCAGAGTCAGTTTTGTTACTATCTATCTTTGGGTGACACTTTATCCAAGGCAGCTTAGACTGAGGCAAAGATGCACTGAGACAAACTGAAACCTGGTGCAATGTATATTGCACTTGATTAATGTGGCACTATCCACTTGCTGGACGGGCACACTGAAGGAAAAGCGGTGTAGGTGCAGTTCTGCACGCAAAGTATAAGAGAGACAAAGTGAGAGAGACCAGGGAGTTTTTCGCTCTTCCAGCATGAAGAGAAAGTAACGTATAGGTTATACCAGTGGCAGCACTGAATCATGCTCAAACATGTTCACATTTAGCCTACCATAGTTATAAAGTCAACATTAATGTAAAGAGAATTGGTAAAGCACAGAAGACCACAGTGTGACCCTTGCCCCCATTCCTGTCAAATGTGAACCCTATGGTGTTGCTTTACAGTGTGGAGAATAGTAATCCTTACTTTGATCCTCCACTGCGTGCTCCTTTTTCATATGCCTCTTACACAGCAGGCTGGTCCGGAAGCTCTCATCGCACATGGAGCATTTGAAAGTCTTGATGTGGATAATCATGTGGCGGTTCAGGCTGCCATTTGTTGTGAACGAGGCGTCGCAAACATTACACTTAAAGGGCTTCACTCCTGTTAGGAAGACAGAACAGAGGCAGTGTTTCATATGGTGTCTGAATTTTCAGGTTTGTCAAGTTAGAATTAAAAACGTATTGAGAACTTTACTACAATAAATTTAAAATCTTATTACTGCTACTGATAGTCCTTAAAATAACTTAAAACACAAAAGTTTATGTAGTTTAAGCATGAAATGAACTAAAAAGATAAAATATAAACTGGAATACATTACATATATATGTATATGTATGTTTCGACATTTTGAGATATCTGCACCTCAAGCTTAAAGTCACCTGTATGGGTATTGAGATGGGACTTCAGCACTCCAGCTGATACGAAGGCTCGTCCACAGAGGTTACATGCGAATGGTTTCTCTCCAGTGTGGGATCTCACGTGCTGCTTCAAGTGGCTTGACTTTTTGAAGGCTTTACTGCACCAACTGCACCTGAAGATGGGGGGAAAAAAAACAAAACAACAACTTATGAATCACTGTTATTTACCAGAGTTCGAACTACTCTTAACATTTAATAATTCTTTATAGCAACGGACACATGTACAGACAACTTGAAAACATAGCCACATGCCTTTCACCACCATGTTGTGTTTTAATGGGGGGCTATGTGCAACTTCCTTCAGTCTTTTGTTAAACACCATCATAAAAGCATAAGGCGTTATCTGATAGTGAAAATAGAGAAAGAGGGGACCACGCAGCAAAGGGCCTGGGCTGTATTCCAAACTCAGGCCACTGCAGTAGGTGGGCTACTGGTAAGAAACCAGCTTATGATCATTTGAGCTTTTTGACATAGTGCGTTATCATGCTGGAAGCAGCCATTAGAAGATGGGTACACTATGATCATAAAGGAATGGACATGGCCAGCAGCAATACTCAGGTAGGCTGTGACATTTAAACAATGTTAAGTTGGTACTAAGGGGACCAAAGCGTGCCAAGAAAATATCCCCACACCATTACACAATTCTGACCCTACCATCTGATTGACACAGTTTCCTGTTCTTAACCGACGGGAGTGGCACTCGGTGTTGTCTTCTGCTGCTGTACCCCATCTGCTTCAAGGTTCAACATGTTGTGCGTTCAGAGATGTTATTCTGCATACTTAGATATCTCCTTTAATGAGCAGTTGAACAGCTGTACCTAACAAAGTGGCCATGAGTGTAACTCCTGTTGTTCAACTCTTGGCATGAAATCATATAAATGTAATTGCAAGATGTATTTTGGAACATTTATCAAAGCAGAATTAACATCAATGCGGTCTTAAGACCTGAATTTATAATTAGACAATTTCAAGAGTAAAATATTATCTGTACAATGTCATAATTTTGACTAAACTTCTTGATTTAAGTGTCTGATTTAGAACTGACCTTGAATGGCAACTTATACCCACAATCAGCACTCGGCGACCCCGCTCTCTAACTTTACGTGGACTGCCGCTTCAATAATACCAATTACAGTTGATTTTGGGCTATCTAGGAGTGAAGAAATTTTATGAACTGACTTGTTGCAATGGTGACATCTTATTACAGTACCACGCTTGAATTCATTGAGCTCTTTAGAACGATCCATTCTTTCACAAATGTTTATAAAGGCAGACTGCATGACTAGGTGCTTGATTTTATACATCTGTGCCAATGAAACTGAAAACACCTGAATTCAAAGATTAAGAGGTGTGGCCCAATACTTTTGTCCATATAGTTTATTTATTTATTTATTTTTAGATACTGAACTATTTTCTTGTTATTATTAAAGTGATGTAAGGACAGACAGTAAATTCATGAGCAAACATGTATCTCTGGGTCAAGTCTCTACATGGTATTGTTTTATCTATGGAAAAAATCTGAATTTAAAGATCCTGATAACAAAATTGGGTAAAGTTATTAAGGACAAAGCTATAAACAGTGCCTTCTGCTTCCTCAGGGTCAGTGCTTATAACGGTTCATAGGTATAGGGGACTGATATAGGGGACACAGAAACAATAAAAACACTAATTCCAAGAGTAAGTATTCAGATAAAGAAAAAAGACAGGGGAGGCTAGCAGAAGTTTATGGTCAGTAATCAGTGTCAGAAAACCAGCTCTGCAGCACCAAGACTCATCAGACGTGAGTGCTGCAGAAATCAGCTCTAAATGGTGGAATGAATCGACAGACACTACCCTCGAGTTATCTGTAGTTTGTAAAACTGCTCCCAAACAATTCAAGGGTACATTTTCTGCTTTGATGAGATAAAAATTGAACTCTTCAGCCTGAATCCCAAGTGCTCTGGTATAAACCAGGTTCTGTTCATTGCATGGTTGATATCACGTCTATAGTGGATCGGGGCTAAGGCAGCGTCAAGCCAGGAGGAGATGAGTCATGACAATTGAGGGAGAAGAATGTGGACAACATCAGAATGGGCAAAGATTTACTTTAAAGTACAATCACTTCTAGCGAATATAGTAAGAGCAGTTTTGGTAATGTCACTGAATGTCCTTGAATGGCCAGGCCTAAAGCTGTACTTAAGCAGAAAATACTGGGGAGGAGACCTATGACTCCAGCTCAGTTAATCTATTATATTTATTCTGAGTTCTGAAATAATTTAGCAAAGACAAATGGTAGAAAGTGCTTTTGAGAAATGTGGGTGTAAAGATAGCCAAAGAATACCCAAAAGAGTGTGAAAGCTGTAATTACCACTTCTGGTGTTTTTAAAAGATTGGAATTTAAACTGTGAAGACGTGGGTGTCATTTCTTAAGACACGCATACAGGTATATGGAGGCATGGAGGCACATACACAAAAGGAAAAAGAGATTCAAGTAAACCTGTAGGCTCTCTTAGTGTTGTCTTCACCATCTTCCTGGTACTCCTGAGTCTCTGTGGGCAGCTGGAGGTCGTTTTGACTGCTCTGCTGAAGAAGCCCATTTGTCTACATAAACAAAGATAAATCAACACTGACTCAACTTAAAACACATAGGAATGCATGTACATATTCAAAGACAGCACTGTTATTGGGTTGGTCAAATGAGTTGACTGAGAGGCCTCCAGTGTATGTATAGCATACGCATAATAGCTTCCACAGGCTGTATATAAAAGATGGACATGTCAGCCATTGATTTGTGGACTATACATTTTCAAGGGTCATTAGCATTTCTTTTTCTTTTTTTTTTTTGGAGCCAGATGTGACCATATTTGGACAAGAGGGCGGGGTGCTAAGCTAACAGCTAACAACGAGGGCTTGGTGAGCAAGTAGCATCCATAAACTGCACGGGTGCAAAGCACAAGCGCACATAATCTCTAATTTGTACCGACTTGACTTATAGAATACTAGACTTTGACTCACTAACCAGAAGTACAAACTTCTTGGATGGACTGTACCACACAACAGGCAAAATTATTTGTTCCATTAAAAATGTTCAACAAAGCACAAACATGGTGGAAAACTAAAGTCCCCCCCCTCCAGATCCTACTACACATTGGTCCTTAAAAAAAGAAAGAAACTTAGAACTGAAAACTGAGGGACTCAGAACTCACCACCTCAGCACTGGGAACGTGAAGCAGATTTGGGGGGTGATAGCTGGACGAAAGGGCCTGAGACTCCAGGGTGCTGGAATCCTGCAGCTGCTGGACAGTGGAGAACTGGGACTGATTGTAGCTTGATTCAGTGATGGTGAAGCCTGGAGGGAGTCAAGAGAGAATAATCAGTCTCCTTTTCATATTTGATTTCAAAGGTCTAGCATTTGGCTGATGGCAATATTGGGTCTACATGAAAAAAAAAATTAATAAGATATGAGACATGTTTTACTTACTTTCAACTGAATAAACACTGGAAAGTTTTGGCTTAAAAACTTTGCCACTTTCAAAGCAAAAAATAATAATGGGAAACTATAAAATCTGAAGTGTTTCTCTAGGATCTGTATGACGCAGCAAAATGCCAGTCAGAACCTTGGCCAGCAGGGAGGACGGCTCTTATTGATTTTAAATTACTACAAAAATTGAGCATAACACCATCATTCTTTAAATTGTTGGGCCAGCCCTGGGATTTCAGCCTGCAGTAGAAAGGCTTTTTTTTTATAGCCGGTATTGTTTATCTATGCTCCTCTTTTCTCTCTTTGCTTTTCCCTCATTTCTTCCTGTTAAAAGCAATCTTTTGTTTTCTCACCACTCTCTCAAAGCACTTACTCATTGGGGATCGTCAGGTTACTTTCATGATATTGTGAGGTCTTTACATTACAATGTAAAGCATCCCTTGAGATAACCGTTGCTGTGCTGTATAATTAAAGCTGAACTGAACTGTTGTATGATATACACCTTAGAGTCTGATATTGGAAAAAAACAAAACAAATCACTGAATAGGATTTTTTTTTTTTACAACAGCTTCTGTAACACTGATATTCCAATTATGGTACAAACTGAAATTGCAACTGCTTAAGTGATAATGTAATCCATTACTATTAACATATCTGCCGAGGAACATATTACTACATAGCTAATAGTCTAAAAGTAGGCCATACACATTACATGTAACAGTAGCTAGTTATTGGAGCATTTATAGCTGTGGATTCTATAGATTTTGTTTTCCCCTAAGAGAACAAAATATAACTACTACCCTTTGAGTTTCTGTGTTTCAATATTCACTATAAACTGAAAGTCTGTCTCAGTATCGAATCTCTATTAAGTTATGACTTCAAATTAGATTCCTTAAATTGTGCCTACATCAGAAAATTTCTTAACTACAAAGTAACCTGCAGACCAAATCTTCTTTGGGGCTTTTCAAGGTTTGTAATGCTAATGGCTCAGTCACACTAGAGTAAAAATAGCAAATAGCAACCTCCTTGTGACTAGGGGGGAAGGGAAAAAAAAATCATATTTATTCATCCGAGATCTCTCTTCCGAGACCACTCTTCCGAGATCTCTGTCCAGAAGAGTGGAGTCTTAAGAACAGCGAACATACTACGCAGGACCCTCAAGCTCCCAGGCCTCTGGTAGAGGACCCGGGCTTGAAGGACAAAAAGACCGCAGTTGTCCTGTAATTGTATTGAATTTTTTTACATTCAGCGACCAACTGCAAATAATTGTGGTGACCAGCTGGTCAGCTGCCAGCTGCTCGACTACTGGCTGCCAGCTGGTTGTTTTCTGGTTATATCGCTGTCCTGCAGCAACTACGTCACTATCTGTGGAAGAATTTCTGAGTTTCTGTTTCAAATCTAGGAGGTTCTGGCTAGACTTTGAATATAAGTAGTTAATGTGAATTTCTGCATATGTAGAGGACAACAGATGGCAGTTTTCACTGATTTATCACAATTAACTGATTTAACTGATTTATCACAAACAGACTGCAGGTAATTGCCAACTTGACCCCATTCAATTGCAAACTGATAGCAGACTGACTCCATCTTATTGCTGTTTTATCGTCTTCTTGGTGCACCAAAGTCGTTTTGAAGATGGCCACTGACCGCGATTGGTTGCAGACCTGATCCCCATCTTCAAAGCGACCATTTCAAAGACAACGAGGTCACAACACAGATATAAACAACACGGGGTTTCTCCCAGAGGCACCAAAACATCAGTGCCATTAGTTGTAGTCCTTTAAACCCTAGCACATAAGGCTTCAGTCCTGAGATTGGACCTCCAAGAATCAAAATATAATTTAATGCTCAAATGCCTAGCTGCTCATACACATCAAATTTGCACCCTTGAAATTTTTATGACAGTCAAAGCCATGTCTTTATTCCTAAAATAATAAAACTCCAGCTCTGTTCCTGTCACATTCAAAGTTAACAGCACCTCCTGAGAGCACTGAAAAGTTCAGTCTGCCTCACAGATGTTTGATGTCTGTTAGTTAAGCTGTCTGCAGCAGCTGCCCAGATTCCACTATTCTGATTACAAAGGAAGGCAGCTGGCAACAGCAGTCAGCTGGCATGGTGAGTTAGTGCGAGAAAAGAGGCAAAAACACGTTTGAGCACACACTGGCTTCGACAAAGACAGAGAGATGCAAAACAAGTTGGCAGATGGTATATATAATTTGACTACATTAAATGTAGTCCGTCCTTCTCCGACAACAACCAATTGTTCTGTCCTTTGACAGACTTGTGAACCAAAAGCATAGTGTATTCTATCATTAATATTTAGATTTGATTGAAGAAGAAGGCCAGTATTTACACTTTGCTTTGCCACTTAACCCTTAGAGCAGGAACACTGCAGGGTAATTACAGCTCTTTATATATATTAACTTCTCAATCAGTAAACCTGTGCACGCTATGAGATGATATAGTACACACAAATTTTCTATCTCAGCTTTGTCACATAATAGCACACACATGTTATGTTTATACCTTGCGTTAGAGCTTGCTGGTCAAAAGATGGCTGAGGAAGTGCTGGTGTCTCAAACTGGCTGATATTCTGAGGCAAAGCATGCTGGGTAGTCACATATGAGTCTGTCACTACAAAGAAAGAGATGCAAAGCTACAAGTTAGTTAGTGCTCACAAAAACAAAGGCTTGATTGGAAGGACATTTCCACTGTTAATCTTTTAGTTAATATAGCAGATTACATAACTACACAGATCAACATGCGTAATTAAGAAACCTGAGAAGAGTTTCAGAATGACAAAAATAACTGAGTTATGGAATTCTATGTATGGGAATCACATAACGAATACTATAGTCTCTACTTTGTTTTTAGCACTGTACTTCCTTTAAAATGCAAGGTGGCTTTCTATACACTATTAAAGTCTTATCAAATATAGATAGCTGAGGTCAAGATTATGGAACCTGGCTACAAGATGTGTTTTTTTAAAATCTACAGAATTTTCAGAGGTCAGCTGGGGTGATCTGCTTCTTTCTGGAAATAACCTTCAATTTATTTTCAGGGACCAGATCCTAGTCCTTAGAGAGGGATTATATATCATTCTATTACAATCCTTGAAGTGCTTAAGCTCCCCTGGAGGCTGTGTGCTCAGCCATAGAGCATGTTACCCGTCTAAGGTAGCATGCATTAGGCTGCTCTTACCTTCACCTTGTACTAGTGGTTGGTCAGTCAGGGGTGCATCCAGTGTCACTTGCTGGCCTCCATTCACAACCTCTGTTTGACCCAGTCCCAGCATGCTTTGCTGCTCTGCTGTGGCAGCAGGGGCTTGCTGGAGAGTGTCACCCTCTATTTCCACTTGCATGTCATGGGCTACAGTGCCTGCTCCCAGGGGGTCTTCTGCTGACTGCGGTTGTAGCTGCTGGGCCAGTTCATACCTGGTTTGACAGGACAGAATTCCGACTGTTTCAATTATAGCATACCAAGGACTCAACAGTCCAATACGTGAATAAAGAAACACATCTGTGAAAAAGCACTGACAAAAATTCAAACCTGTGCGTCTTCATGTGCTTCCTACAGTTGGGTGATGACTTGAAAGTCTTCTGGCAGTAAGGGCACATGTAAGGTCGCAGGTCACTGTGTGTAGTCGTGTGGCGCCGTAAGCTGCCGCTGGTGGTGAACGTTGTGTCGCACATCAGACACTTATATGCCTTTAGGCCCGAGTGTGTACGAATGTGAGCTTTGAGGACACCCGAGGAGGCAAAACTGCGACTGCACTGCACACATTTGTAGGGCCTTTCTCCTGTATGAGACCTGGCACAATAAAAGAACAGTTTCAGAATTTAGTGGGACATCAAGCAGCCTACACAGCACTAGCCTGTTGTCAAAGATGAGTTTTTGAGGCCTTACACTGGTGCCAATACTAAGCATGAACAAAACGGACAGAATACACTGATATCTCTTTAGTACACGGTGGAAAATTACTATGCATGGTTTGGCATGAGCTGTCAGGACGATATATTACTTGGTGTTTCAAGTTCATTAGTAATTCAAGGGCACTGTCTGTAGGGGTAGACAGATATGGACCCTCAGTTTGAATTACAAGTTATAAATCTAAATCTGCTAAAAAAACAAGAATGAGGCACTGACCATCTAAAGGCACTACAAGGATGAGAGCGTCATTATTTAGATGAACCTCAAAGACAAAATGCTGGATGTCTGTCATAAAGACAGGTTAGAAAGATACACTGATACGCTAAGCGGAGCAGCTGAGTCATTAGACTACTTATTACCATCCATCCACGAATGACAGGGGTATTTAACATGTAGGCCAACAAAGCTCTTGTACTTTTCATCTGTGTGTGGTGTAAAACAAGCAAAGGAATTTTAAATGTATTAAAAAAAATAGGATACAGAGTATATTAATAGGTTTAAGATTCTAGTTTAAGAGTAGTCTTCTTTAAGTGGGTTTGCTGAAAATAGCCCAGTTACTTCTCTGTTTCAACTACTCTATCTTCCCCTTCACACTCTGCTTTCACCTTGTCTTGCATCAACTCATTCTCACTCCCTCCGCATTTTTATTCCATCCTCACCAAATTCATTATCTCTGTCAACATATCTCAATTTCTCCCAAATCTGTCCCATTGCTTCTCCTCCTGGCTGTCTGCAGATGAGCTCAACTCAAGC
This sequence comes from Ptychochromis oligacanthus, assembly GCA_015103295.1. Classification (NCBI taxonomy): domain Eukaryota; kingdom Metazoa; phylum Chordata; class Actinopteri; order Cichliformes; family Cichlidae; genus Ptychochromis; species Ptychochromis oligacanthus. Next base: position 13,068 of record VVAS01054709.1, read on the forward strand.
AAAATTAAAGCTCGCTGAGCGGTACACTCTTGTCAATAGTTGTCTGATGTGATTATCTAGGCTAAGTTTAAGACCCGTTAAGAAAAGATTTCTGGAATGTGCTGCTCTGCCGACTTCCGTCAGCGTTCCAGCTGTGAATTCATTTTGTGTTACACACAAATGCAAAGAGACAAGCCAATGCTAAAGGTTTTGGTCTTTTGGCAATATATTCAAGCAAAACATTTCAGAGTGGTTGCAAGTGTTGCCATCATCAGGAAGGTTTATCCTCTGAGTACCAGAAATACCCATTAAAAAAAGGGTTGACATTGGGGATACTGGCAAAAACTAGTTTAAGAACCAAACATGTCTCCTCTTTTGTTGGCCCTAATGACCTGTGGTGTTCTCCAAGGCTTCTTTCCTTGGTCCGCTTTTGTTCTTCTACCTCCACACATAATATTTCCACCAAACAAGATTCTAGAAGAAATTGGTGAAAACAAAATACTGATGTTTGGAATACATAATATATGAATGTACCAGATGTCACCTGCTTCTTCAGTTTAGCAACTTTATATACAAGTGCTAACTGTGGATAAATATAAGGCTGCCTTGTTTTTGCTGTGGTTTCACAGAGAGAGCACTCAACCCATTTCAATGACTGACTTTTTTTTTTTTTTTGCTATAATCTAGCACTGCATTAGTTCAGGCAGACCAAAAAGAAAAGCTCAGCTGGAATCCCAGCAGATCAGCTGATCTCAATGCCAGCCCATGTCAGCTGATGGCTCAGCTGTTATCGTGCTACACATCCAACTGGCTATCTCAGAATAGGTGTGCAACTAAGCTGCTTCAGCCTATTCTGCACACCTTCAAGTAGCTTTTCAATGAGCCTCCACCCCAGCTCCTCCTCTCAGGCTGTATCAGATTTAATAAATGCCATATATGTTGTCACTGATGCCTCATCTGTTCTCTGCTGGGACTTGCTGCCGCTCTCCTCACTTCTGGCTTTCAATATATATGCACTGAAGGGCGGAGATGACCCAGTACAGAGATGCAGGTGGAAATATCGATCTTCTTTAGAGTACACTATCAACTATCAATAGATTATAAAAAAAAATGCTTGTACTGGTCCTCAAAGAGCCATAGTGTTTTCGCTCTTAGAGATTATGTACTGAAACTACAGTGTTACAAAGAAGCATTACCTGACATGCTGTTTAAGATGACTTGACTTCTTATAGGCTTTACTGCAGAACTGGCACTTGTATGGCCGGTCATTGCCCACCACATCCAGGTACTGCTGAAAAGCCAGACGGGGGTTCTGGGATGGAATGAGACCTGTTAAAAGCAACACGTGAGCATGCAACACAGTCTTCCATGTTAAAAAGTGAAAGATGTTTCATTTCGTGCAGAAACTAGGATGCAATTTAACAGTGCATTTCACTCTGGGAAAAAGTCGAAGTAGACGATGCCACATCACTCCATATTTATAGGCACGTGCCTGCCAATGCGTCCTCTTACCAAAGTCAGTGATGAGGATGGGTTCCTGTAAGGGGATATCAGGCAGAGGTAGGTTGCTTTTGGACACTTTGGCTTTGTTTGTTTTCCGTGGAAATTTGTGCTTCTTCTGCTGCAAGCTTTTGAAGTGAGAAGCGATGTGTGTTTTCCTGTGGCCCGATGTACGAAAGATCTTGTCACAGTGAGGGCAGGGGAAAGGACGTACACCTGGGGAAAGTGGGGAAAAAAACAGCACTTTTGTAGAATTAATATTTAGAGAAAAAAAGACTGATTCTGGTATCTTAAAAACTTAAAAAAAAAATAAAAAAAATAAACTTACACAAAAGTTTTAAAGTTATCTCTAAATCAATCTCATTTAGGGATAATAAGTAAAAATGTTATTTAATTTTGCCTACAAAATGTTACAAAGCCTTTAAATTAGCAGGAGACAATACATTTTATCTGTGAAACTAAAAAACAGCACAGGGAAAAACGACAGATTTAAAACTGTAAAAGCACAAAGCCTTCGTGAGAGATACAGCTGATATTTATCAGGAGCCTTGGCTTAGAGCTAACACATAACCAGAGCTAAAGTAAACACCTAACAGACAGTGCCATTACATAGCAATTAGAGAGACTCAACTAATGCACAGACGCACATATTAGTTTAACAACCTGTAGCATATGCAGAATGATTGTATATACATGAATACAAATGAGAGCTCTAGCTGTAGCAGCACCACTATATTTACACACATCCAGCTTGTGCAATTTGTTGCATAATTTACCACAACATATGTTATTTATTCTAAATAATGGAGGCTGCCAGGAAACTGAAAACATAATG
>VVAS01054712.1:0-10036 GCA_015103295.1 Ptychochromis oligacanthus
CAGAAAATCTTACTAGTAAAAGTCCGTTAACTATGTTTCAAAAAAAAAAATTATAATGCAACATAACCTATGTTTTTAAAAAAAAAAATTAAGAAAACACATTTTCATGTCATAAGCTCACACAACTTTCCATTATACTTGCTAAACCAGTAACCCAATTCTTGTTAAATAAAATTTAAAAAAAACAAAACAAAAAAAAAACAACAACAAAAAAAAAACTTTGAAAAGTTGAAGTAGTAGGTTGACAAATCCATGGTCACAAACATTTTTATGATTAAAGAAAAATCACAAGGGCACATCTAAATACATGTTCACTTGAAGGTTAAGAAAGCCGTTTCCTGTGGCTATCTTGCTTTGAGAAGTCTGGGAGCAGAGTGTTTGAGAAGCGGTGATAACAATACTATTTTAAACCAGTAATAGCTGTTCAAATGTTGTACGTCATGTTCACTGCCCTGATGTGGGCACATAAATCAGCCTGCCCTCTAAATACCCACATTCAATCATGGGTCAGTGCAAAGCAGCTCATGCATGTTACTGCGTGGCTGCCGACTTGCGTTTCTTTTCTTTACACTGTTCTTTGGCAATGACGGTGCAACCATCCTGCAGCATGTACACACAACTATCACCTCAGCAATTGTATGTTTACAACAACTGGACTGATCTCCCAACTTTTTCCAAATATGACAAACACTAATATCCCGCATGGGATGAATATGAATGTGATTTGTTTGAGTTTTTATGGCTAGCTTGGCCAGCCTTATGATAAGCTCTACTTATCATAAGGCTGGCCTTACTGAGTACATGCAGTGTAATGACACCTGGCTTCATTTCAAGACAGCAAATTTACACAGTGCACCTGATACGCAAGTAAGATTGGAGAAGGGTGTGTGTCTCAGAAGAAAAGATCGGAGAAGGGGCGTGTGTGTGTGTGTGTGTGTGTGCGTAAGACAGACGCACACACCCACACCCCTCAAATACACTACAATTCATGGTAACTGCAAACTAAATGAAAAGTACATGTGCTGCACAGTACTATAAGATCTTTTTGAAAGCAACTAACACTCTTCTGCAATTCTTAAAACTTCTGTGATGTTATCCAAGAGTTTTACTGAAGCCTGATAATTTTTATCAGGGTTGTTGAAAGGACTGTGTACACAGGCTTAATATCTTGCATGTGGTTTACAATCTGCGTCACCAGTTTGTCGTCTAATGGCATCATCTTCTACCTCACACCTGAGTATACATAAAATATGAAAAAGTTTTCACATGACTCTGTGCAGTCCTGTGAAAAAACAAGTACACCCCAGGATTCAGTAGCTTGTAGAACCACTTTAGCAGCAATAACTTGAAGTACTTGTTTTCTTTATGACTATCGGTAATACACATCACTGCAGAGGAATTTTGATCTACTCTTCTTTACAACATTGCGTCAATATAGCTCATGTTTTTACTGGTTGTGGCTGTTCTGAAAGGATAAGGGCGTTTTGGGGCATTTCATCACCTTTTGATGCTTACTTTAAGCTGCAAGCCTCATACAGGTGGGTAACAAATTAAACAAACAAGAAAAACAAAGAATCTCTGGGCCTCAGTGTGTCACCAGAACAGCCTCAATGCATCTTGGTATTGACTACAAGTCGCAAACCCTACAAGAGGAATGGAACAACATTCGGCTCAATCTTATAGCACTGTTATGCAAATACACTGGAAGGTGTTACAATAACTGGCTAATGGTCATTGAGTGTTCAGTATTTCTAGTGCTTTGCTACTTTACCAACATTGGATTTCACTTATCTTGTGTGTTGGCAAGGAAATAAGGGTCCTTGAAAAAGAAAACAGGACATAATCATTATGGATATTATGGTACGGCTGTTGGCTGGAAGGTCAATGAGTGTTTTACGTTGGTGTTATATCTTCAAGGTTATTGTTTTTTAAAAAAAAAAAAAGTAAGTAAATGTATTTATACAGCGCCTTTCAAGATACAATAAAAAAAAAGAAATATATAAAAATGCTACCCAAATGCCAGTTTAAAAAGATGAGTCTCCAGCTGCTTTTTGAATGAGTACATTGAGCTCACAGATCATAGACTGGTGGGCAGAGAGTTCCAAAGAGAGAGAGAGGGTGGGTGGGGGGGCATGATTGCAAAGGCTCTGTCACCTTTAGTTTTTAGTCTAGATTTGGGGATGGACAACAAACCCTGAAAAATTCTCATCTGGTACACGTGTACCAAATGAGAATTTGGTACTCATTTGGTACACGTGTACATGACAACCTACAACAGGATAAGGGCATGGGGCTGGTTTATGCGTGCACTATGAAATTTAATCTACTCTACTGACTACAACGGCTGTGACATGATTTACATTCATAACATACCATCAAAACCATTCAGTGATCCCTCATGGCCTATGCATGGTAGCAATGTCATCCTGGAAAATCCCATTATGATCAGGGGGGAAAATATCGCATCATAAGACAAAAGGTGATTACTCAAAACCGATTTATATTAATGAAAGTGGAAAAGCATACAAGCAAAAAGACCCCAAAGTAAAACAAAATATCATGTTGTCCTCACTGTAGGGGTTCAAAGGTTGATGTTTTTCCTTTCTGTCTTTAGTTTATACATACCATGAATTTACATAATTTGTGTAACGCCTGCAAAGATGGAAAAGAAAGATCGAAATGCAATATTAAAATATGCTTAGGAACCAGACAAGCAGGCTTGACCTTCGACATTCTTCTTTTTCTGGCCTTCGAGTGCATCACAGATTGAGGACAAGATATGCTTCGACATACGACAATCATCGACTTCCAACATTTCATAACTGGCAAAAGTAAGTTTGAGAATAAGTCACATTAACTCAACAATGTTGCAACATTTAATTTATTACATTTAATTAATGTAATTAAAAATTCCTTCAAAAAACAAAAAACACAACATTCAAATATATTACTATAAGAACTACTGAGAACAATTTTCATTGGCCCTGTGCAGTAACAATATTGATTGTAAAAACTACCAAAGCTAGTGCAATTTCTGCTTAAACTACATTTTTCGTGGGAAGATGAGAGAATGAGGCCTCGGTTTGGTTTTGTAACCAACACCCTTCATTCTTCAAGCTCAACAAGTTTCTTCAGATCAGATTTCAACTGCTCTTCATCTTCTTCCTCCTCTACCTCCACCTCTATCCCATCCATAGTTTTTTGCAGCTGTTCCTTGACGTTGTTCAGCTCCAGCAGTCCATCCTGCAGGTCCTTACAAACTTCTCGAATCTTGGCAGCAAAGTCCGTCTTTGCCCCTTTTTTCAGTTCCATGGAATCCTTTGCTAGGAAAAACACATCTAGAGCCAAGAAGAGACCTGACATAACTCCAGTAGTGACGCTCATCACCTGGGCAGCTTTAGCAGCACCACCAGCAACACTGAGGACTTGAACGGTATTGATCAGACTCTCTGTGTTGATCACCAGAGCTTTGCCAGCTCGGCCGCCCTCCTTCATTACATGTTTGACGTTCTGGTTTAGGTGATTCTTTGAAATGCTCTCAGCATACTTCTCAAAGTCCCACTGCTCAAGTGTTTCCATTCCTTCCTGTCAGGTATATATGAGATGGGAAATTTTACATTAGGTTTAAACCTCATTTCTTTTTAAAATCCTGTGTTCTGCAGATAATGAGTATTTCACATTTCTAAATGTAGATTAGATAAGAGATTATTTCAAATTTTATTTTTTTTTGTTCTTGAAACCCAGCATATTAAGTGCTGGTACAGAACTAGAAAACTGACTAATGTAGAGTTTAAAGACTTTTTTTTGGCTCCTTATATTTGGAGATGCTAAACGATTATTGCAGCCACTTGGTTTTAAAAATAAATAAATAAATAAATAATTTCTACACGCATTATTATATCTTAGGCAGATACAGTCTCTGGTTGTCAGATGAAATGGAGAAATCAAAAGATAATGTCACATGATAGCAGCTCAGTTAGGTGATTGGACGATTGTGAGTTAACGTGTAAAGTTCAGTAAAAATGTGGACTTACAGGAATATGGCAGTTGCTTTAAGCTAAATGTCATGTTCCTGTCAACACTATAGTCAATGTGGTTGCGATGCTGAAGGGCTCCAAATTGAGCTTGTGCTAGAGCCAACTGTATTCAGAGACTGGGTGTTTCATGTATGTGAATGTAGTACTCTTCTGCCTGGCATTGTATAAGGAGAGCAAAACACCAGTCTGAAAGTATCCATTCCCCATGTCTGACAAATTTCTGAACTAGCAAGTTATCCAGTGCTGTTAGGTAACGTGGCCATGTGCTGCTAGCTCTTTATGGACGCCACCACATGTTCCAGGTCGTACATACCCTTATTTAAAAGCACACACAAACCCACTCAGTGAATACATCATCAGTTGCCAGTTGTTTTACAGTGGCTGGTTCAACATATTGCCCAACCCTATTTAGTGCTATGATTGGACTATTTTCTTAGTCTTTCTTGTGGCCTCTCCTTTGTATGTTCTCACCTGTAAAAATTCCAGGCACTCTTTGATGTCCTTAATCTCCTCCTGGTAATCTTGGATCATCTTCTCCACCTTCTTGCGGTCCGTCTTTGAATGGACTGTGTCTGTGATGTTGGCTGAAGCAGATGTCACACTACCAGCTGTAGCTATACCAATGCCTACAGCTGTGACAATCAGCGATGTTCCTGCTGTGAAGGGTGCCAGAATGAGGCCAGTGATGGTGGTGATAGACCCCGCGACACTGGCCAACCCACCGCCAACACTGGCCGTGACCGTTTTTTTATGGAAATTGTCTGCTGCATCAGCTATGCTGAGGAGCTCCAGGATGCGCTGCTGAAGTGAGGCGCCACGTTGGTTAAAAAAGCGGACAAAAAGGCGAGCTGCCATGAAGACACGATCAGCTGCTTGTTCCACCACTCTGAGACAATGGAACAGGAGAAGGGTTTCACAGGGAAAACAATGAGTGAATTTCAATCAAACATATTTTTATGTTAAAAGATTTGTATTGCAAAGTTTCATCCAGCAAAAGCCTGTTCTGTGAACAATATAGGTAACAAGAAATATAGAAATATCAATATAGTAAATAATATACTGTCAAATCAAACTAGATAGTCTGGGATTTTAAGCACTGTACTGTAAAAGTTTAAATTTCTTCTCTTAAAGCAGGTTTTTCAATGAGCATCTGCACCTCAGATCTGACCTGAAGCCAAAAAGAAATAAGATCTTAGTGATCTGAGGTTGTGAAAATGAAAGAGGATGGCTACGAAATCAGAGCTATGAGCTAACAGCAGCAAAGCAGCTGGTCAATGTGGGGGAACTGTGTTTCCGCACCTCCCAAAAGCCAGATACTGGCTCTGGTGCACCTTTACTATGACTGGACTACTCATTATGGCTGACTGGCCTTTTCATGGTAAGAAGGAATGGAGACTTCCTTTGAAAGGAAAAAAAGTAAAAGTACACTGAGCTGTTAGTCATGTGTTCACAAGCAGGGTGGAAGACAGTCATCTATCCAGTTGAAGTTGTTAGAGAGTCCCACAGTCTTTGAAATCTTTCGCTTCCTACCTCTGCCAGGCTTGTTCTGCACTATGTGGCTCTCTTTGAATTTCTTGATGATACTTCTCACTCCAGTTCTTGACACTTGGAAACGCTGTGATAACTTTGTATATCCATCTCCTGCTTTGTGAGCATCAACAATTCTTTTTCTCAACTCTAAACTGATTTCTTTTGTTTTTGGCATGATGCTGTCTCAAGTGATAGCTCAAGTCCTTGCTGAAGTTTTTATACTGTGTATAAATTGGAAGATAACCCTCAGTTTTAACTTGATTTTACAAGCTTTGAGCATTACAAAGTTAATGCACAGCAGTGGTTTATGCTATGGCTCAATAAAAAGGTCATAATTTTGACCCTGGTAGTTTTTGTTTTTTGTGAAATAATTTTGTTTCTCAGTGCAAAGACTTAAATTATGTAATTATGTAAGCATCCAAAATGAAACTAGGATGTTTGGAAAGGTTGTGTTAAAAAATCATTGCTCTGTTTAACAGCATTTGGGAAATACTTTAGAATACATGAGATTTTCATAAGGGATAAGGGGGCTAATAATTCTGTCCTCAGTTGTAGGTGGAACACTGGTACAATGCATTGTAAGCTCACTTGTACTTACATCATTGCTGTGTTTTTCAGATAATGTTGGGCAGTGCAACTCTAAATCCTTGAATTCTACAACCAAAGTGTTAAGCTCAGTTTTTTTTTTTCTTCCCAATGGCCAGTGCCTTAATTCTTTTTGGCACAGAATGAAACATTTTACTTCACCCAGAACCCCAGGGAAATGTACATTCACCAGCTACGTTATTAGGTACAACTTGCTAGTACTGTGTTGGATCCTGTTTTGCCTTCAGAACTGCCTTAATTCTTCATGGCAGAGATTCAACAAGGTGCTGGAAACATTCCTCTGAGATTTTGGTCCATATTGATAAGATAGCACCACACAGTTGATTTGTCAGCTACACATCCATGATGCGACTCTCCCGTTCCATCACATCCCAAAGGTGCTCTATTGGACTGAGATCTGGTGACTGTGGATGCCATTTGATTACAGTGAACTCATTGTCTCGTTCAAGAAACCAGTTTGAGATAATTTGAGCTTTGTGAAATAGTGGGTTACCCTGCTGGAAGCAGCCATACAAAGATGGGTACACTGTGGTCATAAAGGGATGGGCACAGTCAGCAACAATATTAAGGTAGGCTGTGGCATTTAAACAATGCGCAGTTGGTCTCTGTAAACCCTAGAGATGGTTTTGTAGGAAAATCCCAGGAGATCAGCAGTTTCTGAAATACTCAGACCAGCCCATCTGGCACCAACAACCATGCCACATTCAGTCATTTAAATTAACAGTCTTAAATCACCTTTCTTCTTCATTGTGTTGCTTAGTTCAAACTTCAGCAAGTTGTCTTGACCATGTCTACATGCCTAGTTGGACTGAATTGCTGCCATTTGATTGGCTTATTAAGTACTTGCATTAATGAACAGTTGAACAGTTGTGCCGAATGAAGTGGCCGGTGAGTGTATACATAAACTGGCTTCAGTAAATGTTCTACTTACTCCTCAGTTTCATCGTTCTGTTTTGCCTCATTCCACTCATGCCATCCTAACACAAAGAAGGAAGTTATTACAAGTAGTACAGCTTTCAACTACAATAAACACGATCAGCAACAAATCAAGTATACCTTCAGCTGTTCTCCACCATGACAAAAGGCCTTCTTCATCCTGAAAATGAACAATATTTTTAACTCACTGCTGCATGACTGTATATACAGGGAAATTAGAATATGCAGACACGCGCTGCAAAAGACAAGATGAACGTACGTCTAAAGGGTCCGGGGCCGTTCCTTCACTGGGTACTGGTACTTCAGCCAGTTGCAGTGTTTGAACTTCAATTTCCTCCTGTAAGAATAGGTGACATATTGTACACAGTAACTTGACCGCATTTCTAAACAGCCTAAAATCTTGTCTAAGAAGAATGAAAATTTTCATTTTCTCTGTTGCCATTTCAAGAATGCTCATAAATCCACTGAGGTTTAATGCAATGACACTTTAAAACATTAAAAAGGTTAATGGATAGATTAATATATGGAGATGGAGGTTGCTTTTGGGTTTTAAAGTTAAATTGTGGACATTAGAAACTCAGAATAGTGAGCTGCTGTGTTGTAAAATGAAGCAACCATACATATGACTGGAATGGAAGCCCTTTACAGAATGGACTAAGATTTGTTGCACTCTCCAGCTTAGAAGCAGCAACAAGGAGTTAAGGCCATGAAACATGGCTTAGGTAGCAGTTGGAAGAAGGAAAAACATCACCTTCAACACCACGTTGGAAAAAATGATCGTCTGATCGTGGCATTGTTATACTGGTAAGTTATAATTACTGCACATTTAACTGTTGTAGGTACATGTAATAGGGCTGTTAGGTTACATAACAACATGTAGATGTCGCTCTGAAAATAAAGTGACCATTCTTTGTGTTTATATGGATCAACCCCTCCCTTTACCATTATTTCCTCCCAATAACTCTCCTTTGCCTCGTCTTTTAGCTTCTCTCTGTATCGTATTGCGCTGCTGATCTTATCAAGGGTCATTTGTGTGTTTTTTTCAGCATTCGTTAGTGTGTTTTCCTCCTTATTACTGCCTGTGTTTCACATGAATTTCACAGTGTGACTTACAGTTGTGGTCAGAAGTTTACATACACTCATCATGGGCATGAATGTTACAGTAATTTTAGGCTTTTAATGATTTCTTTGAATTGTTCTTTTCCTAGGGTGGAATGATTGTACATCTTTAATGACTAATAAACAAGAATTGGGTGCACAAGTTTGGATTTATTTAGGATTGTCTCTATTACACACAGGGTCAAAATTATACATACAGGCTCAAATCTATACATACACCCCTACTAATATTTGGTTTAATGTCCCTGGCTTTGGGTAGCAAATCAACAAGCTTCTGGCATAATTCTGGCTGGATATTTGACCACTCTTCTTGGCAGAATTGGTAAAGTTCATTTAAACTAGTTGGTTTCCTGGCATGGACATGGCTTTTAAGTATAGTCCACAAATTTTCAATAGGGTTGAGGTCGGGGCTTTGGGAAGGCCATTCCAGAAGCTTAATGCTAGCCTGCTTTATCCATTTCAAAAACAGTTCTGATGTGTGTTTGGGATCATTGTCCTTTTGGAACACCCAATATGTAAACTGCTGTATGATCGTATATCATCTCTAAACTGTATGCAAACATTTTAATGACTTAACATACATTTCTCTGAGTGAAACAAGAATACTTCTTCCAACTGTGTTTGTGTTGGCATAATTTTAATAATGTTGGCAGGAATAGATGAATTTTTTACTTTTTGTTAAATGAAAGATGGGAAACCGTGAATTACAGAATGAACAATATGTTGCACTCAATAGATTCTAATCAAAGTGACTTGGAGGGAGCCAAAGGGTCTTTTTCCTATAGACTAAGAATGCATTTTAAACACATTTCTGAATTGGCTTCACTTTTCAGACAAGAAACCTACATTAATGTTTTTCTTTTCTTTTCTATTCTATTGGTGTGGCATACATAATCTAGTTCTAGCGAAAAGAAGCCGTCCCAAATTGAAAGATGCCTGCAGACTTTGTTTGCCAGGTGTTTAAAGTAAAATACCTCAAACAAAGGCCCAAAAACTGGAATGACAGCTTCAAAGTCACGAGCTAAACAAACTGGAAAAAAGCCATTAACATTTTTTTTTTTTAAACCACCAAGCATTCAAGTACCATGTGAAAACAAGAACAACCCCAGGTTTCTTTTCAGCACTGTAGCCAGGCTGACAAAGAGTCAAAGCTCAGTTGAGCCAAGCATTCCTTTAACTCTGGCTACTAATGACTTCGTGAATTTCTTCACAAATAAAATTTTAACACTTAGGGACAAAATTATTTATAGCCGTCCCACAGACCTATCATTATGTACAGCAACTTTCAAAACTGCTGATATTTATTTAGACACCTTCGCTCCGATTGGTCTTTCTGAGTTAACTTCAGTAATTATTTTGTCCAAACAATCAACATGTCTATTAGACCCCATCCCTACCAGACTGCTCAAAGAAATCCTACCATTAATTAATGCTTCAATTCTAAATATGTTCATTCTACCTTTATTAACGGGCTACGTACCACAGGCTTTTAAGGTGGCAGTAATTAAACCATTACTCAAAAAGCCTTCACTTGACCCAACTCTCTTAGCTAATTATAGGCCGATCTTTAACCTTCCTTTTATTTCTAAAATTCTGGAAAGAGTAGTTGCAAAACAGCTAACTGATCATCTGCAGAGGAATAGTTTATTTGAAGAGTTTCAGTCAGGTTTCAGAATTCATCACAGTACAGAAACAGCACTAGTGAAGGTTATGAATGATATTCTTATGGCCTCTGACAGCAGACACATCTCTGTGCTTGTCCTGTTAGATCTCAGTGCAGCATTCGATACCATTGACCACAATATTTT